>CAIGRK010126628.1:0-11001 GCA_903798315.1 Fraxinus greggii
AGAGGGAATTAATGGGCTCCCTAGCTTCTTCTCTGTGAGAAGGTCTAAAGTCGGGCGCTCGCGGATACAAGGGTTTAAAAGAGGGGAGAAGAATGGAGAGAGAGAATGAAAACCCTAGTTTCATCAATGGCAAAAATAGAATGCTGGGCCGTTAAAGAATTGATCTGGACCGTCAAGAGGGAACCCGACCCGAATTCCCTGCGCTGTGGGTTAGACATGCAAACCGGTCCTCTGCACGAGCCACTGTTTTTTGATACGGGTAAGCCATTCAATGAGAGACGAGAGACCTAGCTAGGCCGAGTAAACCGCTGAGCCATTTATGTCTCCATTTGGCTAAATTTATTACTTATAGAATTAATCTAGTTGTGGTGGTGTGCATCAATTTTTTACGTCAACTTTGACATCGTTTAAGGTTTAAAAATCGAGATCACTGATTCGAATAAATATGTTTAAAATCAATAATAAAATTGCACGTCAAATCAAATATTGTAAACAAAGCTGACGATTATGATATAAGTATAGCAAAACTGTTATTTATAAATAATCGAACTTTTTTTAATCGCACATTTCAATAAATTTACATTTTCATTTATTCATTACTCAATTTTGCTTATTCTTAAATTAAACCGCTTACAAATTCTTCCCAACTGGGGGCTAATTTTTTTCCTTTTACTTTTTTTTAGCCTTTAAAAATAGAAATAATTTACGATTAAGAATTATATTCTTAATAAAAGAAAATAAAAAATAATTTATTTGAATGCTTACCCTCAAGTTGTGGCATAAAATGTCATATATTTCCGACTTGCTTGTGGTCTTCTTAAAATTCAAATAGACCTTTAATTGAGAATATCAACTAAGTAGTTCGCTCATTTGAATAGCCATTTGAACCGATCCCATCCGATTTCACTCAATTTTACAAGTTTTGATGCAAATAGAAGTCATGTGCATGTTTGAGCCCTTTTTTTATTCTAAAAATGCATTTTGAAATAGTAGATAGGTAGAGAATGTTTAGTTAAAAAATAAGGAAAAGTTTTGAATTTGCGTTTAATATTATTCTATTGAAGAATGCCTGATTGAATAGAAAAGGAAAAAATGTATTTTAAAAATAATGAGAATCAAACAAGTAGTAGAAAGTGCATATAAGTCGACAAAAAATTTGCTGCAAACAACAAAACATGGATTGACTAAGCATATCAAACAAAGAGGTAGCCTTGGGGGCTAAGAGCGCCAATGTGTTTTGATAAAACCCAATTTGTCGGATGGTTATACCTTCAAGATGATCCAAATTTACAATCTCAGAGCTTATTAAATTCAAATTAGAAATTAGATTCAATTAAGACGCATACAAATTTCAAGACTAATATTTTGAAATGAACCATCATTTTACAGGGCATATTAAGAAATAAATTCCACATTAAATAAAAATAAAATACTTACCATCATTTTATCAAACTTCTCTTAATAAAATTGAACTTTTAAGATTAAACTCCAAGTTTACGAATTACTTCTCTTAATAATGTTAATACTTTTAGATGGAATTCAAATCTTAATATAGTATCAGAATTCATGATATTTAATAGAACCATTCGATCCATCTGAAAACTCAAACACATCATCATCTCATGAGTCATGTTAAGGGATAATTCCTACAACGATTAGATAAAAAAATATTAAGAAAATTTTAAAACTTATGGTACTTCTTTTAAACATATTGATTTTTTATGATAAAATTTCAAGTTGGATTTCATTATAATTTATAGCTATTCAAGAACCAATAAATGTTCCAAAATGAATGCAAAGAAACTAGACATTTTGCTCTATTTCTATTATATGCATTTATAATAAGGTTCTCGAGAATCAAGATAGCAATGCATACGTGTTTGTCACAACTTTATACCAAGAGACATGGCCGTGAAAGGATTGGTACGAAACACGTGTACTAGGAGTCCAGGAAATTGTGGGATCGTTACTTGAGACGATTGTTCCTGGGGCCATGAGCAAGATGTGCGTACAAGATGTAACCTTGGATATTGAACGCAACGCAATGTAACGTAAAACATGACAAGGTAACCACAAATCCAATAGAATACAGTAACAAGTGTAGCACAATGTAGCAACATCTAACAAAATCCTTCCCACTTCCATCAACATGTTCATATGACTGCCTCCAGAAACAAGTCATGCAGCCACAGAGCACTAAAACAAAAATCGAAAACAAGAGAGAAAAGCCAAGGGGTATATGGAGGAGAAACCAAATTCCCGGTGTGCAAATGCCAACCACCAAACCACGATAATTTGAACGAAACAAAGACTCACAACAAAATTAAGACCACACCCAGGTAAACTCAACTACTATATTTTTCACCTTGGAATGGGTGGCATTATCCATTTCATCCAATCATTTTTCCGTCTCACTTTATCGACCTACAAGGCAAAAGGACAGAACATTAGAGAACTGCACAGGCAAATCATGAACCAACAATATCACCCATTGAAGTTGGCTATGCATCTATGTACAAGGGTTGTGTCCTTATTTAAAACAATCGTACAACGAACCAGAAACCACAGGATATACTTTATAAAAACAATTATATAAACAAACTGCAAAAATATTTCAAACCTGTACTTCCACAACGTTTGAAGCTCGTACAGCCTCCAGTATAAGTTGAATATTGTCCGTCAGCTGCATGACCTGTAACCGGCATCAAAGATAATATTAGGCTTACCAAAATGGCTAATAAGAATTCGCTCAAAGTTGCGTGCATTTTGGATGCTGAAAATACACAAACCAATTGAAATTGACATTTTCATTCACTTGTCTGAACCACTAAAATATCAATATTTTCTAGGGCAACGACAGGTTCCAACCATACTCAAGATTGTTCTAGTTTAATGTTGTACATTAGTTTAACACGTACAATTATTGACAAATTAAAAGACAGCTGAATTATTGACAAATATATCCAATCGGAAACTAAGACAATTGAAGACGAGGTCTATATTCACAATGGTTTACACAGGGAATTTCTCTATCTTAGTCGTGAAGAGTAATTTGTCATAGACAAAAACATAAAAAACAATGATCTTTGCTAACTTCATGAGTACAATTCCTTTGGGATATCACATGCACCAAGCTCATTATTTGGCAACCAGTCTGACAAACCCTGGAATCTGCAATTTAACTAATTGTGGATTTTGAAAACAGGAAATTAGCAGCCATAAATGTAGAACGGTTCAGCTGCTTCTTGTGTTGGTTATGAAGAGCGTCATAGCATTTTTTGAACAGGCCATGCATGGAAATAGAGTTCATGAGATGAAATTGAATATTGGTCTTGTTTGCAATTGCTCAATATGAGAATGAAGTGACTTTAAAAAAAAATTGTCTTGCTTGTGTGGGTATGCAGCTTATAATGATTCAATTAAGCAATCAAATGCTAAAAGTTAAAAGCATCCTCCTTAAGATGTTTCTAGATTCTAATGGAATAACGCAACTGTCCAGAAGTTTTTCTTCGACATTTTTGCTCGCCAGACCTGATTTTGTTATTCTCCAAAATGCTCCCACCATTAATTACAACACAAACCTCCTTACTGCCACCCTTCCCCCTTCCTTTTGAACCCCTCTCCCTTCGGCAACTATGCCGGAAAACCTGTTGTGGCCTCAAATGCAGCAAATATACTCAAATACACGTGTTAAAAAACACACACATGCACAGATCCCTCTTTCCTTTTCTCTCTCTTCGTCTTTATTCCTATTGTGAGTATTCTATATATTCTGCCTTAGTTCTATTCTACCTAATCTAAAATCTTAAGATTTCAAAAGTATTGATCCAAAGTTTTAACTCCTACCTATTAAGATCCTCCCAATCTTATTTACAAAAATTATGTCATCAACTTACATATACCAAGAGACTTTCTTAAATATGTCCACAAGCTCATACTTCACTAAAACATAAAAAATAATTTTTTGGCAGAATCTTGTTGCAACCGAAATTTTCTATTACTATCAACTGCATGCTACTCTTGAGCGCTTAATCATATATATCCTTAATATGTAAAATAAATAACAGAAAATCCTTTTTATTCTCAAAAGCATCGTAGCACTTCCCTGTACACCCTGGAGTATTTTTTCCTACAAAAATCATATGCAAATTATGTTTTTTTCTCAACAACCCCCTAAGTAGCTAAAGGCTTGAAGATAGATCTCAATCATAAAATCACGCTAAATCTAAAATTCTGAGTTACACCTTAACCTGTGCTCAATCAAATGCTGTCATCTTTTTCATAATTTAATATTATGGCTTATGAGCTTCATAACTCTATAGTTTGCATAATCTTGAATATATTCTTTATTCTAATAAATAAAAACCCAACAAAAAAATATTTCATTGTTCTCAGCAAACATTATTTTATTCTTCAAATCTCATTAACAAGTTCGCCAACCAAAAAGTACCGGCCCTAAACCCTTCCACACTTCGATGGGGTATCAATCACAAACAATTTCTTTTACCATCTAAATCCTTTTCAGAGCCTCTCACTTTGGGAATCTAAATCCTTTTAGTATAGTTAACATGTTTATCATCAATAGTTTGACAGACCCCACAATTTTTTATCAAATTACTTTGTCTGAATAAATCTGTCATCCTTCTTATCATCTCATCACTGAATTAAAGATTATTATCTCCTTAATGCACTTGACCTGGTTTTGAATCTCTAACTCTCGTCCTTTAGCCAAAATATCTTGCGAATATTTATTCCCAGTTCTTAGTAAATAACTAATTTCATGTTCGGTGACTACAAGGAAAATTTGAGTAAGCTGATTGTAGTTTATTTATTTATTTATTTTTCCACCATGGAGCCAACAATCAGTCCAGCTTGACCAGCAGACACTAAGGACATCCCAATCGAAATGCGATATCAGCTTTTTTTTTTTCAAGTCAAAAGCCCCAGCCAGCTAATTTCGCCTTTCACCACAAAAAAAGCATCTTCTCCAACAATTTCAAGAAACAAACGCAACTTCTGATTATGAGTGTGTTTGAGCCACATTATTTTGGAAGAATATATTTTGGAATAGTAGATTGATGGAGAAAATGTGATTGAAAAAGAAGGAAAAGTAATTGATGTAATGGAAAATATTATTTTATTGAAGAATGTGTGGATGAAAATAAGTAGAAGAATGAGAATATAAATTTTAATGTGGCTCAAACAGGAGCTATAAGCCACTTTTTGACACTATCTAAACAAAGTTGTCTCTCCATTTCTTGAACTAATCACACACTAGCCCACAATATGATCAGTTCAATCTAAAAAGGATGGCATATCCTAGATTCTTACTGCACTATCCTCTTTTAACACTGAGAAAGAACGTGATGTTCAGTTCTTCAATTAAATTTTGTGTATTTAGAAGAATGAAAGAGTTGAGAGAAGTCGAAAGTGTTCAGCTTAATAACACAGAACAAAATGGAATGTCCATCAAGTCCGTCCAGAAAAATACTGTCTCATAGATTTGTTACATGGCTCATTTAAGCTACTGAAAAACGTCAATATCAAATTCAACCAGAAGTCATCTATATCCAAATTAGGTTCCTCCTCGCCTAAGCAATACATCTTGACAAGTTTTTAAAGCATAATACAAACAAGTCCTGAAAAAAAGATTTAATCAATATCGAATCTTAAGAAATAAATGAGAAATATACGGATTTCCACAGAAGGCAGATGAACTAAATGATTCATTAGTTTCAATTGTATAGTTAGGTGCATATACTGACAGAGCCTAATTTAGGGAAACAATTTTTTTCACTAAAGGAGCTTCTACAAGAACTTTCTCAAAACCATCAATTAGCAAATACTAAAATTCCCATAAATATGTAAGCCAAAATACTGGTAGTTGCTGACATACACGTTCACGTCCTTTGAGAAATCAACATTTCGAGGCAAGGCAACACTGCCAGACTCATATCATTAGAATTGATTAAGACTTGCATCATTACTTAACAGTTCAATTTCAACAAAGAAGAGAAACAACCCAGCCACAGCTAAGAAGACATGGAAAAAACGAGTGCACAAATAGATAAAGCCTGAAGTCCATAGATGAAATATAAAAAGCAAAGCTGTTCATCTCGCATCTTATATCAACTGCTGGCAAGAACAGCCATAAAACTCACACACATTAAAACACTAAAATTCGAGCAAATTATACCACATAGTGAGGTATCTGGTAATTAAGCTAAGATCCCACCCTTAGCAAAAACTATAGAGTGCTATTAAAATTTCAGTAGGTGACATGGACCAAGATTAAAATTATAGGAGAATCATAAATATCGAGGCAGAAGTAAAAAAGCAAATTCCAAAGATGTGAATGCCTCATAGAGGGAGCAAGGAAGAATGCCCAGTGTAAGATGAGAAATTTGAGGCACGTATTACCAAGCTTAGGGCAACCACTACCTTTTCTTAAAATATCATCGTGAAAATCAGTCAGGGATCTAGGATTGCCCAATAAATCTACATGAAGCATGATGCATATTGAACTTATTATGGAATATTGTATGAAAAGCCAGGCAAAAGAACAATTTGACATCAAGAAATGAACAGAAAGACACTTATCGTTCTCGGCAACTTACTTTCTTAAAACCTGCTATTAAATGAATTGAAACCCATCCCTCTACATCCATGTTCTGGCGCAAGAAGGTATCTTTAACTAAATTCTCATTACTGGAATAAGAAATGGGTAAAAGAAAACAAGATGTTAGTGTCTGCATGATGGTAGACAGTAATATAATTTTGATTTCCTCATAAGAGAAACTTAACCACATAATTAAGTACCTAAAATAATAATCTATCTGATTCACTATCTTGTTAGACAAGTGAGGATCTGACACAGGAAAAATAACAGGCGGCATTGGAACCATAGGCATTCTGAGAGGATCTGGATGGGGCCCTGGAACATAATATACAGGAGAAGGCACTTCTGCAAGTATATCAGAACATCAGTACAAGGATAAAAATATGAAAACATGATCATAGAAGTAACAAATCTCACCAGTGTAAACCATCGGAGTAGCAAAGGGTCGCACAGCCAAAGGAGGAGGGGCAATATAATGTGTACTAGGAACTGGACCGCGAATGAAAGGTCTAGAAGCAACTCTCTGCTGAGGCATATTGCCTTCTCTGCTGCCAAAACTTCGATGAGGAGTATCCCAATCCTGATTCACACGTTCGCGATCACGCCTGCCACCACGGCCATGATGATGGGAGACATCCCCTCGGGGGTGTGGACCACCACTGCCTCTTCTAAATGAACTCCGCTGCTGTTGTAGCACATTTCCACCATGTGATCCTCCACTGTGCCCACCCTCCCTATTCGTGTTATCCTTTGCAAAAGACTCCCCAGCAGAGCCACTTGACTTACCCAAATTATTAGAGACTAGTTCCTCTACTGCACCTTCTGCTGGCAGTGACTGAGAAAAGTTGTCATTAGCTGATCCATCACTATTGCTCATACCCCCACCATCAATCTTCATAGACCTCTGCCTGGCAGGACCGGCACAGTGGGGTGCTAAAATAGGGTTGGTGTTACTACTGGTATCTTGTTTATGGGTAGACAAAAAACCTACTCCAGTGCCCTATCATACAGGAATGAGCATAAAAATAGAGAAGTCAAAATTTCCAACATCGTAGCAAAAACTAAAAAACCAACTGTAATGATCTTTCATATAAAACCACAGCATATAACGTACATGAACATTAATTATTATAATGCAGCATAAGACGTACAGATTCGTCAAAGTAAAATTTATAGTTGTGTATAGCAGAAAATTAAGAACTTCACGTGTAACATTAAATCAATAAGCAAAAGAAATAAGAATGTAAACCATAATTGTGTCCATATAAAAGGACCTGTGACAAAGAGGCTGGTCCATCAGACAGAGCTTTGAGAGAATCAGAAGAAGATGACTTATTTGGGGATGCACGGGTGGATTCAGAGAGAGCAGGCCAAGACTCTGCCCCCATTACAGCGCTAATCTCTGCAAGAGCAACATTTGAAGGCTTGTTCCAAGCCGGTTTCTTAGTAGCATTGCTGCCGCTGCTTCCCCCACCATGCTCAGTATTCTCTGCCGGAGTCTCAACCGCACAAGCAGCACCACCACTCTCCATCGAAGGACGGGGCATAGAACCAGCTACAGCTGCCAGCGTAGAAGCAGCTTCGAAAGGGGAAGAATCGGAAGAAGCTGGTGAAGAAGAGGAATTCACACTTGCCTCCGTAGCAACAACACCAGATGAGGAAGAAGAATGTGCAGAAAGCACGCCGTTTACAGCCGCTGCCGCAGCCGAGGAAGAAGAAGAGATGACATACTGCGAGTCACAGTCACGGACAATCTGAGTCCACGAAGATGAGCCGCCATGCGCCGCCGAGGCCCACCTTGAATTGGGACTCCTAGGGGAGTGATGAGCCGAAGAAGAACTAGGGACTGGGTTAGTTGCTGTAGCCATCAAAAATAATAATTTTCTTTTGGGTATTTCTGTTTTCCAAAATAAGGGTTTCGGATTTTCCGTAAAATGATAAACAAAAAACTCTAAAAGATTGGAATTCAGGTTACCAAAAATACCTGCCTGATTTGAAATAACAATTACGATCAAAAGATCGATCGATCAATTGGAAAACCCTAAAAAGAACAAAAAAAAATAATCAAATTGATCAAAATTTTCTAGTATTAGACTGTTGGAAGAGAGATTTTCGATGGATCGCAGAAGATCCGATTCGGGTAGAGAGGATGAGATCTTCTTCACACAGAAAAAACACAAATAGAGGGAGAGAATCTTCTCTGTCCTCACTCTCTCTCTCCAAACAAATCTTTCCTTCTTCGTTTCGACACGAGTCACACCCGCGTTTTTTCTTCACAAAACAAATGTTTAGTGCATGTTTGGTGTAAAAATATTTCGGAATAGATTATGTGAAGAAAAATAAAATTTTGGAGAATTAAGTGGTTAAAATGTACGAAAAAATTATTAATTCACGTATAAAATTATTTTATTGAAAAAGTGTTGAAAATGAGTTTCAAAGAACCATCAAACATGGACTTATAAGCTCATATCTGGTGTGGATTAAAATCAGATTTTTATTAGATTTTGATAAAAGTTGTGGAACCCACAAAATATGTAATTCAAATCAATTATTAACTTCGACTAAAATTAAATTCTGAGTTTTAATCGGTACCAAATAGGAACTAAGTATAAATTTAGTTTCAAAAAGTATTTTAAATTTGATTATAGTTAACTCTGTATATCTCATATTCTGATGTAAATATGAGGATATATGTATTACAAGTTTCACAGTTAATTTCTGTATTACTCATTTAGTAAATTCAAGATATTGTTTAATATCTTTTAGAATTAATCTATTATTTATGATTTTCACATAAAATCTTAAAGTAGGCATTCTATTTCTAATTGGTCTTCTCATATTTCCAATTATTTATGTATTCTTAATTTTATGCAGATGGCTCTGATATGGGGGCAAGTTTGTGATTCTCACTCTCTACCCCATCGGGTATTATTTTTATATTGTCCCCACAGCCCCACTTCCGTACATAGTTAAAGTGGGATCGGGCGGGACATGTCCCATGCCCGATTTACTTATTTTATTTTATCATATTTTTAATTATTAAATATTATATTTTTCTCAATTTGATAAGAACAATTTTTCTCTCTCTAAAAATGATAATAAATATTTTCCTTTTATATAAAAAATTCAAATTTTAAATTAACTTAAATGGAACTGGTTGCGAGGTAGGGATCATGTTTTTCACATCCCATCCCACACTCGCTTAGGGACAATGATCCCCCCAATCCCGCCTTATTTACCCGATTAGGCAGGTAATTTTCACCTCATTCAGGTCGGAATCTCACATATATTGGGTTGAACGAGTTTTTTTGTCATACCTAGGATTTAAAATAGCTAAAAGGCTAATTTTGATTTTTTTTCCGAAGAAAATGTGGATTTTCACACATTGAGTGGTGAAAGTTGGATATTAATTGTAAGTTATGAAAATAAATGATTGCCTTCGATCTCAAATTTCTAGCATTTTTTAAACTTTTCAAACAACCACTAAAAGTAAATTCGGAATATTTATCTACATTTTCAACCCATATTTCATTATCCTTTATTAAAATATATAAATTGGTTTTGGAGCTATTGAAAGTAAGGTAAGGCTTATTTACCTAGCTTGAAGCTTCTGTTTGATTTTGGTAAAAACACATTTTTATATATTTTAATAAAATATAATGAAATATGAGGTTGAAAATGTAGATAAATATTAATGTAATTAAAATTAGTTATTAACTTTGATTTAAATTTTTATCATTTTTTTATATAAATCAAATATATGCTTAAACGCTAACAAAAATAGAGTAATTTCACGAATAAAAGATATGTAAAATATTTCTTTAATTTTAAACTTGGCTAGATGGGCTCTCTCATTTTTATATAACAGATTGCGCTTGTGGCACGAGTGACTTGACTTAAAAATTACGTTTAATAAGTTGTTACAATAAGTGAAATAACTTATTCATTTTAAGTAAGAACTACCTCCAAAATATAGAGATTACTTATTTTTAATATGAATTAACAGCGTACTTAGCTGAAAGCATTTGCAGATTCTCCTAACTAGGGGCGGAGCCAGGATTCAATGGTACGGGGGCAATTGAGTTGGACAGTGGGCTACTAGGTTAACAGTGGAAAAATTGGCTATAATCAATTTTTTTTTTATTTTTTATTTTTTTAACAAAAGTTGGGTTTGGACAAGTGTAGCCCACCCCTCTCTCCGCCATTGCTCCTATCCAAAAACAAAAAAGTAAAAGTAAAAGCAATCGATATCAAGTTTCATCTATTTTCACCTGCCCTGTTGGAAGAGCTACACTTAAAACCGTGGACGTACGAGTACCCATTCAATCAACTCATTTTAAAACTTTTCTCATCCTTAGTTGGTTGCTTGCCATTCTTCTCTC
>CAIGRK010126647.1:0-17351 GCA_903798315.1 Fraxinus greggii
TGTGAGATATATATCCCTTAACAACAGGGCTCAAACATCAACTCAACGTGATATAGTAACATGTCAAAATATGACCGCTATTTAAAGTCTATATATCTCAACCAATCGACATCCCCACTCCGATTGTCTCTTTTGTTGACCTAAAGTTTAGAAAGATTGGACACTTATTTGATCTCCATTTTTTTCTCATTACAATGAGAAGTGTGAATGTTGCAATTCAAAAAAGCAACTCCAACGATCATATTTATCATTAAAATGAGGGAAAACGGGGATCAAACACATATAAAGACATGTTATTACTATGCCTCCTATTTCAAAATGGCAGACAACGTAAATCGTGACACTCCTATTACTTTTCTTTTCTTTTTCTTGTATTTTTAAAGAAATATTTGGTGAGAAATGCAATTTTTGTTGTAAATAGAAAATTTTCATTGTTATAAATTTCATTTCGTTTCAATTTTTTATTTTTAACTTTATGCATTTTGGTTTTTTGGTAGAATTTTTGGGTTTGGAAAGAAGATTAGCGGCCCCTACAAAAGCATGACAAGCACAAATTGAGCCATGTTTAATGGGATCAAAATTAGATTTTTTGTAGATTTCGATAAAAAAATTGTTGAAATGTGTGATTAAAAAGTTGCGAGATTTATGAAATACCACGTTAAAATTAATTGTTGATTTTGATTTAAATTAAGTCTTTGTTTAGTAGAGATTAAAAATTAATTTTTAATAGATTTTAATAAAAATTGATGAAACGTATGTTTAAAAATATGTGGTTAAAATAATCTTGACTATGATTTAAATTAAAATATAAATTTTGATTTTTACCATACAAGGGCTAAAATTTGAATTTTAATCGGTGACGAATAGGGCTGGGAAATGGTCTAAATTTTTATGTGATAATTATTTTATGTGCTTTTTCTGAATAATAATCAATTTTGCATAAAAAATTCTTAAAAATACATCATTTGTGAGTAACGTAAGTTAGGACATTATGTCACTGTGTGGTGAGGATTGAAATAAGATATTTACTGAATTTTAATAAAAATAGATGAAATGTGTAGTTCAAAAGTTGTGGGATTCATTAAATATGTGGTTAAAATTAATTCTTAACTTTGACTTAAATTAAAATTTAGATTTAAACACATTAATCAATGAACAACCATCAAACTCTTAAACATGAACATAATTTAGTAAATCTTAAATTTTTATTTAAACGCGACCAAACATATTATTCATATCAAGCCCCCGTTGGTCCTTATTATTTGCGATTATAATTTTTGAAATAGTATTTTTTGAAAATGTGTGGTTAAAAATAAAAAAATTATTTTGAATTTACGTACAATATTATTTTATTGAAAAATACGTGGCTGATAAGAAGAAAAAAATGGATTATAATTTTAATTGGGTCAAACATTTCTCTTTTTTATGTTGTAGGTGTTGTTCTCTTAATCCCTATTTGGTAGGAATTTTTGAGAATAAATTTTATGAAAAATAATTTTTTTTGAAAAATATATGGTTAAAAAGTAAAGAAAATTATGTTTATAAATGCAAAATTATTTTACGAAAGAATATGGAATTATAAATAAGTTAAGCAGAAAGTAAGTTTTAGATTATGATAGGCAAACAGAGTCAATTTTTTTTTTCCGGTCCCATTTTATAACTCAAAGCCTCTAATTTCCTCTGTTTTTCACAAGGAAATCAAATAATAATTAAGAATGATAGAGGTGACACCGGCTCCGGTGGCCGGGACTGAAACGAACGGCGTCGGCGTCGGTAGCGGCACAAGAGTAGCACTAAACAATGCCTTAAACGCCTCACACGTGAACTCCTTTCGCATCGCTGCTGTGGCTGATCGTTTAGCCATTCATGTCCTCGCCGCCCCTAAAAACGACAGCGCTGAGTTTGTCAACCTTTGCCTTTCTCTCGCCAGGTAACCCTCTTCACACGCCTACGTTTATTGTACTTAATTTGTATTTTAGGGTATAATATGGAACAATAAAAAATGCTTGCTTTATTTTACTTCGTGCCTCAAAATTTATTTTTCTATTATTTAATATGTGGAATTGGTTAATCAGCTGAATAGAGCATCGCTTGCTTACAGTTTCCCTTTATTTATTTATTTATTTTTCCCTTTTTTTTGGGGGGGAGAAGGGTTAGTAGAATTTTGGGTGTTGAGAATGTAAAATTGTAATGATCTAGTGTAAGAATAACTGTATTTACAGTTAATCGTATTCTGACAATGTACAAAATGTTGTAGTGCTTCTTTAGAACTTTCTAGTTTATAAGTTTAGTTAAATGGAGTCTCAGCTCATCCATATGCGATTACCAAGGGTTATACTGATTGGCCTTATTATTGCTTTGTTTATCTTGACTGGCACCTTTATTGCCTCCTAAAGTGTCAAAAATCTTGAACAGTATCTGCTCAATTGGTTTTGGATATGCCCATTCTTTATTGTGATATTTTTGACCTAAATTGAATTAGACTTTTTCATCATATTCCAGCGTTTAAATTGCAGAATTGGATAATTGATATTATGTTCCTAAGTGCTCTTCAGATCAGGTAGTTTGTGACGCCTAATTTGCTTGGTGGTTGTTAAGATAACTAGGCGTGATCCTTATTCTAGAATGTTTAACCTTTTATCTGGAGAAACTTTACATTCTTGATGATTTTTGTATTATGATACATGTCTAGATTTATTGATCTAGTGTGCACATAATAAAGGAGAAAGAAATCAAAATATTCTGTACACTAATTTAGCTTAAATTTAGGGTAGAAAATGAGAAGTGAAGTATGTAAGAATATGCAAAATTAGGGAGATCTTTTATTAGGGAGATCTTTCTTAATAAGACAAGATTCTCCAACACTCTCCCTCAAGGTAGATGCTTGCCGTTCCCTGCTTGCACGAATTTCCTTAGAAAGGTTGACTGGCTAGTCCTTTGTCAATATATCTGCCAGCTGACTCTTTGAGGGAACATAAAATGTGTACTATCCCATTGTCTTTCTTCTCCTCGATAAAGATCATGTTGTAACGTTGTTGACTTGTTATTACAGTGTAGTCTCATTGATCCTTCTATTTTGATCTTTTAAGTCTATAATAATGATTTTCAACCACAGTAGCTCACAAATCCCATTAGCTATAGATTTGAATTCTGCCTGTGCATTTGACCTTGCCACCACCAATTATTTCATCTCCATGTAACTTGAGGGCCATGCATAAACTATCTCATAAATCTCACTGCATAGGCTATTTTTATCTAGTATAGGATAAGTAACTCTATCTTCCAGCCAGGTTTTGATACGTTCCCTTTACCAACCATCTTGTCAACCTTTTTTCCCGTTCTATGGTTCTGTTCAGTTGTAGTATTTTCCAGCGTAGTATACAATTTTTATTTTTTATTTTTATGAGATCCTATATATACTTCTATTGTAATTGTAAAATTCCCTTATTTAATGAGTTACTTCAATTCAATTCCTAATAAGTATTTGAGTCTTCCCAGGTCCTTAATTTTCAAATTCCTTTTCAATGTGAATACCCTCTACTTCAATGTGAATATCCACTTGCATCCCTCGGCTTTTTTTCGTGTAGGCTGATCAGCAATTTCCCATTTTTATTTTGATTCAAGGAGGTATTGGAATTGAAATTTGATGTTAATCACCTTATTGCTCCTGTAGAATTAGATTGTGGCATTGTGCTGTACTTCTATAATTTACTTATTATATGTACATATGCATAACTATATATTCACTTGCTACTTCAATTGGTAAGATATTCTTTATAAGTAGAAAGCAAAGTGATAAAAACCATGCGAGATCTCCTAAGATGTTAACATTTGAAAGGCTAGAGTCAGTTGAATATGTTCCTCCCTATAACTTAATCCCTTTCGGAACCACCATATCCTTATGCTGCTGACATGATATAGCTGCGGTCATAAAGATATTAAACAACTTAATCCCTTTCGGAACAACCATATAAAGTACGTTTTTCTGCCAGAAATGATTAAGAAATACAAGAGCACCAGGTGAGTCTGCAATACGAGGATCAGGAGAAAAATGTAAAAGGGTTATTCTTAGAAAATACCAGCTCTTTTGAAGATATTTTATTTCCAACAACATCAGCCTTCGGTAGAGTCTTTGTTTAACATATGATCCAATACAATCGAGGCCATCGTAAGATGCCCATATTCCATTTTATTTTCCATTGCAGTTATTTCTTTTTGCATGATGGTGGTGAGCCTCTGCCTGCCAACTGTAGCATTGGGGTCAACAGCTGATTCATCTCTTATAAATTTCCTTTAAGAACAATATTCTCCACTTTTTGTTTATCTGCAAACTTGACACTTGAGCTTCTTCTATGGTTGCGGTGTTGATATGTCAATTGAATATTTCTTTTATAGCTCTTAAATCCACTCTTCTAGTATTTTCAATCCATGGGACTGTTTTGGTAATTACACATATTTGGTAATTTGTAAATTTTCTGAATTATAGGTTGCGTAGGGTTAAAACTTTTGGTAATCCCAAATAGGCTGGAAATGGTATGGCAATTAATTTAATTAATATCCATATAAGAAACCCTGTTGGAATCTGGAAGGTAGGTGATGCAGCGTTTAAAGTCTACATGAGGCGTAAATGCATTCAACTTAATTAGGGTTTTTAGTTAAACACATTTAAATTAATTAGGTGAGGCATAAACTCATTAGTCAGTTAGTTATGCTGGGTGTATTTGGTAATTTTTAGAAATAATTGCTGTGTGCCAAAATATTAAATGGCGTAGGGTTTTCATTTCTGTTAGGCAGAAAATTGGGTATTTGGTGGGAGAGCGGCAGCCTCTCGAGGGTCTCGGCTTGACTATGACATTGATGCTTATAGGTCGATGACAGAATAGTAGGGAAGCAAGCTCCCTCAATCTTTTCTCATTCTGGGTCCTCCCTCTCTTTTTCCGGTCTCTCTTTTTTCTTTCTCCCTTTCTCTTCTCTCTTTCTTCGTTTTTCTTGCACCAATTTTGATTGTTGATAGTTTGTCTATGAGTGTCCGATTTCAGTACAACTCTATATACGACTTTTCTATTATACTTTGATTTGGTTGGAGTTAATTGTTCTGTAATTATAAGAAATTTTGATACCTTTTGGATCACGTACTGCTGTTAGGCCTGTAGATCTGTTTCTCTTCCTGTCCCTTCCGTCGTCTCTTCTTCTTTTCTCCCAACATTTTGCTCCTCAAATTTCTCATCTACAATAATTTCCTTGGTTGCTTGCCTATACACCGAAAATTTATAAAAATGTCTTGCTCACACGAAAGTACCATTGATCAGTTGAGGGGTCTTTTTTTCTTTCTGCTATATACTAAGTGGTGCATTTCTGAATGCTGCCTTGTCCTTTCCAGGTTTTTATTTTTTGTCTTTGCGTATTTCTGGATTGTCCAAGTTTCTGTATTTGAATGTTGTTCTTTTTTGTTGCATATGCATTCTTACTAGTGGGAGAGGGAGGGAGAGGGGGAGAGAGAGAGAGCAAAATTAATGTGACTTGATGTGTTTGCAATGGAGCTAAATTCTGGATTTTCATAGATATAGAGATGGATTGAACATAGTGGTGAAAAAGGATCCATGTAGCCTACACTAAATTTATTAAGAATATAGTTTAGTCAGTTCTTTTCATTGTCTCTGTGCGGTATAATAGAAGTCGAATAATCTTCTTTTGAAATGGTGGAAAAGATATACTCTGCGAGGAGGCAACTCAAATGGTGATGGATGGAGGTTTGATCTTGGTGCTAAATAAGAAGCACTAGGAAAAATGTAGTCCCAGTCAAAAATCAAATTAATGAATTCCCTTTCCTATTTAGTTAATAATTAAGAAATGGAAGGGTTGATTCTATTCCATGAAAACAATGTTAAAAAATTCTGTTATGCTTGGGAGAGAGGTTGAACATAAAGTGACAAAAATGATTTAATAGGTCTAGTTCCAGGATAGCTCTTTCAATAAAGCCTTTTTTTGGTACGTAGTTTAAGATGGCAGGGAATTGTGCAATATCAACGAGGATTTGGCATTCTGAACTATAGTAAAGGCAACTCATTATTAGATTTGAACTGTTGCCAGCGGAGATCATATAAACTATTACCTATTCTATATTTCGATAATAACAGATAATTAAGTGGATCTGGACCTATTTTTTGTGTTTTGGTTTAAAGTACTCATTAACTCATTATCTTAAATAGCAATTATGTCATACCAGTGTGGCAAAACTACTTTCTTGCTGTCTGCCTCACATTTGCGATTATATTTATTTTGAGTGGCTATTTCCTTACAGTAAAACTTGTATAAAATATATGAAAAGAAAAATTTCTTGATGGAGGGCATATAATTATCAGGAATCTTGTATTTTATGGATATGCTCAGTTTTTTATTTTTATTTTTGTAATTTGTTGTGGGGAAGGGCTTTTTAGGTCTGGACAATGTGCATCAACTTGGTCCCATAATATATAGGACTCCATATCACAAGATATTTAAAGAAAACACAGCATTATCTATGATTTTGAACTTCAGGATACTTTTTCTGAGTGCCCAAGTTGGCAAAGTTCTTTCTTGACTATAATGTGATAGAATAATAGAGGGCAGAATTAGTGTATATACTTTTACAATTTTTCTTCTTATTTTATTGTTTGATTTCTCTCTATATGCCAAATTGTTCTTACCATTGTCTTTGTGTAAAGTTCCACTGACTATCCAAATTGCTGCAAGTGTTAAAGGCAAATAATATGTCTGTCAACTTTCTTTCTGTATCATACTGCCATATGTTCCATCACCATGTACTCGAGTATCCATATTGTCCTCATAAGTTTGTGGTTGGTTTAGCTCTGAAATTGTTGTTTTTCAAATTTGTATGGTAAATGACAGATGCCAGTGTATTTGGGTATAAGTGTAAGCTTTAGAAAAGACATCCTGTTTGTTGTTTCAATTGTTTTTGATCTACAATGTGACAAACAGGGCAATCCATCATGCTGACTAAGATTAGTTGTTTTTGAGATTCTGTATTACAATGTTATGGTAGTATGTATATTTTCTCTTTCTTTTCTTCAAACTAATTGTAAGAGAGGGTCTCACGCTAATAATTTTTCCTTTGAATCGGGTGGTCGTACTCATATTCCCATTTCTGGTACTTGGTTTTGTTGTATAATAAAAAAATGATACTATAGATATTTTCTTAATTATCATTTTCCTTTCATATATTCATAAGTGTTTCCAATAGAATGAATTGTATATAGTTTTTGTTGATTGGCTAATCTTTGGCAAATGCAGAGGCATTGATTTTTGCATTTCGAACCAGGAGGTTCCCAGCAGGGCACAAGATTTGCCTTCACTGTTAAAGCAGGTGAATGTTTCCTTATACTGACTCATTCTTATATTTGTCTTAACCACTGCTCATGGACGCATGAAATGAGTTTTCCGAGATCTGTGTCAGCTTTACGGGTATCTAACCTTTATGGCTAATTGAGATGGCCAAGATAAGAGCCTTGGAACATTTAGGGCGTATTCGGTAGAGATTAAAATCGGATTAAAATTGAAAAACTAGCCGTTATTGTTGACTTTTATTAGACGAGTAAGACCTAATAACGACCATATTTTCAATTTTAATTGGATTTTAATCACCACCGAACAAGCCCTTAAGTTTTCACTATGGTGGGCATACAAGGTTATCATAATTTGTCTTTTGGTGGCAATCCAGACTGACTGTTCAATCATTTACTGAAATAGTTAGTACATGAAATTCTTGGGGGAGACACTGCACCTGAGTATTCTCACTTCCTGAAGCACAACTAGAGGACATGGGGGAAATGCATTGATGTGCTGTGTGGTCTTGGTCATGACATCATTTATATTATGCCTTTTTCAAACGGCGAGTTCACCATTTTAATATCTTTTATTTCTGCATGGCCATTGTATTTCACATTGCATCTATTATTTCAGTTTGGGAACTATTTAATATCACATCATCAACTTATCTTGCTTAAAACTTGTACAAACTACTGTTGATTTCTTGAACAAGCTTGATTTTTCCCTCAGCTCATTATATGCTTGCCTTGAAGCTGAAGAAAATGATGTTTTTCATGTAGCTCCAACCATATTATCATTACTTGCCTATTACTACTTGAATATCTCTCCAATACTTTTGGATTGATAGCTCTGATTAATTTTCCTTTGTAGTGATTGTCCCATGTTTACTGTGGTGGATAACTTCATTTTCTTTTCTTTGGACAAGTTAAACAACAATTTAGTAAGAATTTGTAATGATTCAATGTAATAAGGATTTAGTAATGCTTCCGGTCATACCGTAGTGACAAGTTTCGACCGTTGAACAACAATTTAGTTAGAATTTATAATGATTCAATGTAATAAATCTTGTCATAGAACTGGAGGAAGGGGCAGAAAACAACAGCAGGCAGACGCACTTGGCTTAATGATAGCAGACGGTTATTATATGCACAGCACAACAGTCGACAACTCTATATTGTTGAATCTATGAATTCTGAAGGAGAGTTAATTATTGACTTGAGCTGTAGAGAAAACAAGAACATGGAACTTGGAAGAAGAAATTTTAGCACCAATAGTTGGGATTTGGTGAAGAAGGAGATTTGAAGTTGCAGCTTCTAGGGTTGTAGTGGTCTCATTTTCTGGAGTGTTTTATTGTGATAATGTGTGGTTGCCTGGTTGGTAATACGAAACTATCCTGACCAAATATTTTGGGTAGGCCAGTCTGGTCTTTATTTCTTAAAAAAATCGAGAACCAGACTGAATTGTACGGTCCTTGGATCTTTGATTGTTCATTGACATCTGTTGCCACTTGCGAACTTGTAGTTTGTCTCATGTATGTGTTGAAGTGGTGATCTGAAGCCTTATACCAACTTTTCCAATCATCTTATGCCCTACAGGTCTGCCAATGTAAAAATGATGCTGTAGTGCAAGCAGCGGTTATGGTTCTTATGATCTCTGTTAAGGTAATTTATTTTAACCAGCCTATAACTATATGACACAAACACAACTTTAGCATGCTGATTTTCTCGTTGAATAGATGCATATGAAGTCAAATTCTTTCAGTTGTCATATTCTCTTTTGTGATTTATTGGCTCCTAGCATGGTTATATTTGCCATGTAAATTAAGTTCGCGGATATGCTTGAGCTCTTTTTGCATGCATTAGTAAAATAATGATAGAGACTGCATCAATATTGTCAAAGATATAATCCTATCTGGCTAGAAAAGATGGGCGGGTCGTCGTTCAGGTGATTACTTGTGTGAACTAGCGACTAGGCTTCTAGATGAGTTTAATGTACAATCCAAACCTGTGAAATAGGTAAATACATGCCATTTACGTTAAAGCTAGCTGGTCATGCCAGTAACTGTAAGGCAGTGGGAATTGTATTCTGCATGACTGAGTGCATGAATGCTAAAGAATCCCAAGTACCATAGAGTTGACTGCCTTGAAGGGCTTACAGATGACCATATACTGGATTGAATTTATATATGGGAATAACTGGTATGGAGGTCCTTGAATGGGGTGGGGCTGTCGGCTGAAGCTATGACTCACTTTTACCCTTTGGACATAGATAATAAAACATTTTCGAGGCTTAGTTTGCTATTTGTCTTATTATATTACTGTAACTGGGTTAAACCATTTTGTGTCACTTCATGGAGGTATTGATGTCTTAAAAGGCACGTGGAATGTGAAACATCATGTGTGCATACAGAGTTAGTTATTCCTTACTCATCCAGTTTCTCCATTCATATTCTTCCATTTATTCTCCAGATGTTCATATGGTACCTGAAAATTGTTATTTCACCTCTATGCAAAGAAGTCTAGGATATCTTAGATTAGGGAGAAATGGCCATCTTATTTTCTAGTTCTCTTTCTGAACTGGTGATTTGTTCTGTAGAGTGCTTGTGAAAGTGGGTGGTTTTCAGAGAGAGATTCCGAAGAACTGCAAAATCTGGCGAAGGAGGTTTGTTAATTTGTTTGTGTTATCTCATCCACAAGCACTTTTCTTGTCGATATATTTCGAATTATACTGATTTTTGGGTCTTTCTGCATATTCAGATAGCATGCAATTTTTGCAGTGTATCAAATTTTAACACTCAGCCAACCAGTTCACTTTCTGTCATCTCAGAAATCATGTCGAGGTAAAATACTATCCTACTTTTTTTGTAGTCCCAACTTATGAGAGATGATCATATGACCATGCTTTGAAAGTTCAAATCTATGCAAAAGCTTGTTTGACGGTGCTGGTTTTTGCAGCTCTGTAGGAAATCACTAACTAATGAACTTCCTTCATTATTAGGATTAGCATAGCTCAGGATTCTTATTTTTCACTATTTTTTTTTTTACTTCGAATGTGTGTCTATATTCTAGAATTTATTCTAGCTGTACAACCTGATGTTGAGACGCATTTATTTTCGAGTGAAGGTAAAGCAAAATAAAAGCAAGTCATTGAAAGGCAAAATTCATGTCTGTGAGTTGAAGTCCATATAATTGGACGTTTCAATATTATGAACAGAATTGGAAAAAAATAGGAAATTATAAGTACAGTAGTTCGTAAGAATCTCTGTGATTGTTTTATTTGCCAGAGATTGAGCTAATTTTTCTTTCCCCTTTCAATCTTGCTTTGGATGTGTCCATGTGCGTGGGCATATAAGCTTCGGCATTTAGCTGTTGTCACTGGGTACCAGCATACAAGCATATATCTTTCTAGTATGATTCTGTAATTGTACATCTCTCTCTTACTCAGTTTGGTTAGTTTATAATGTCAGTGTGCTTTCTTTGTTTCTTGTAACTGTACTAATATCTAATCACTCATAACTGAACTAATAACTAATCACTCATCTTTTATTTTTAGGAAATTCACATTCTAGCCTTCACTGTGAGTGATATACTGATAGTTTTGGTCAAGGAGGCTCGCATGCAAATGTTCATAGTTATTTGGATCAATATATTTCTCTATTTTGTCCAGATTTTCTTGAATAAAAATACTATACTTGAGATATGCTGGCGTGTCATTCAATTGTGCTATTAGTTCCAGTCACTTACACGGAAGGAGGGAACTGGTTTCCCAAAATTGCATGTGTAATCAATTTTCTGTCGAACTTCCGGTGGTAGTACTTTTACTAATATTATTTGTATGCTTATTCTTTGGTTGTTGAATGTCTGATATCTTGAAGTAATCTCATTTAGATTCGATGGTTTGGGGAGAACTGTTGATGAATGTTTTTGATAAAAACTTATGTTGTTTACTTGTTCTTAATCCATGTACCAATGTTCAGGTTTTTGGATTGATATGCTTAAGGTTATTACCTTTTTTCTGTAAAATCTGAACAGAATATTTTATATTTTGCCTGTCAATCTTTTTTACCCTCAAATATGCAACTGAGAATCCTGGCCATGTACCTAATGCAGATTTTACCCAACAATGAAAATGGGTCATATATTCGCTTTTCTTGAAATTCAGGTGGTTATCTTCCTTCTCCTTTTACTTCCCTTCCCCCGGATATCAGTGTCATATCATTTGAAGCGCTGATATGATTGGTGCACTTTTATGTCTACATTGTAGCCTGGATATGGTACTTATGTGCGTGACTTCCAGATTTCGAAGAATGTTCAGTTTTCTCGAGAAGATAAAATTGTAAGTTTCTCCTATATTAATTCTCAAGTTTAATCCTGTACTTTCAGGAAGGTGACTATGATTTCGTGATAACCTTTCATAACCCGTGGTAGGTTTGATTATCTCAACCTTGTTACCTCGTACATGTTGCTCATCATAGGTTCTCTTAATTTTATTTATGATAAGAACAATAACGGATGGTACTTTATTTTGACTTGATATAGATACTAAGCTGTGTACCTAGATGGTTTAAATTGTAGTTTCTCTACCAATACGTCCTATTTAAAATTTAAAACGATAGTTGAGTCATATCGAAATCTTAATGTACAAACAAGCTTTACTTATATGCCCCAGATAGGCCGTATACTTTTAGGAAAGTATCTTCTATTCTATTGTTACACTTCAAGTTCAATTAGACATACTACTAATTTTTAAAATTTTTCCCCCTATTTTTATCTTTTATAGATAGTTAACTGTATAAATTATTGAGAATACCGGGCACTTCTCTTTGATCGTTTTTGGAGCATCGGTACTAGACCATCTCGTTGACAGTTAGCATCAGATTATGAATTAAGCCCTTGTTTGAGCCCCATTTGGGGGGGGAGTGTATTTTGGAATAGTGGTTTTTGGAGAATGTGTGGTTAAAAAATAAACATGTAAAATTATTTTATTGGAGAATGTGTGGTTGAAAATGAGTTTTGAAAAAATGAGTTTGTGATGAAATGGGGCTCAAACAAGGGCTAAGAGTTTAAATTACTAAGTACTCGAGACTTAATCTTGTTTAGTTGATCATAGTTTTATCTAAGTATAGATCAGTTTGGTGATAACAGTGTTTATATGTAAATTCATGCATAGGATAAATAAGTTTGATAACAATGGATTATTTATCCTTTTGCCTGCAGAGGTTATTTATTGTGCAAACAGACGGCATTGAGACGTCTTCGTGTCTAATTAGTCCTCCCAAAGTGAAGTGAGCAATTTGTTTCATTATCTTTCCTGCTGAATACAATATTAGAGTATTATTATTTTCCTTTCATCAAAACTATTTCAAGTGTCCTTTCACATTTGGCTTCTTCAGCTTTCTGATGAATGGGAAGGGAGTGGAAAGGAGGACTAACTTGTACACGGTTTGTCTTGGATTAAATTTAACAAGTCATTTCTACATTTGATCTAATTATGTCATGGAATTTTGTATATACTTACATTAGTTGGCTTTACTAGGATACTGGACCTCAACTTCCAACACTAGTGACACATATGCTGAAATATGGATCAAATCTTCTTCAAGCTGTGGGTGACTTTAATGGTATCGCAGCTTTCCACTTCCGACATTTTGGTTTAGTTGATAATTATTCCAAAAAATTTATTTTGTTAATTATTTTGAAGGAAATTACATTATAGCTGTTGCTTTCATGAGTACGATACCAACTCCTGATATTAATGCCATTCAAGATTATGTGCAACATGTTCCTGCAGCCATTGATTCAGGTGCAACAGTGCATTTATTTCACTATTTTACTGTAAAAGCAATCATTTATGATAACATGTCCCACAGATAAGATTTGTTACTATGCTGGACTAAAGTTACGTTGTTTTCTGATTGTTTCCTTTGCTACGTAGATTCTGAAATTATTGAAGGGGCATCACGGATATCAATAAATTGTCCTATTAGGTAACCCTTCCGATTTGTTTGCCTAACTAGGTTTTCTATTCCTGCTAATCCATTACCTTTTGTACTTGTATTATGCTGCATGATAATGCCAGACATGTTTTCTAAAGCAAAGGATAATGTTTGGAAACAACTTTAAACGTTTAACACTAACATATCTCCTGCAGCTTCAGTGCCTGATGCACAATTTCGTTTTTATCTTATATTTTGTTTCTGTCATCATATTAATTGCTTATCTGATGTTTATCATTTCATTTTCTCATATCATCATTATCAAATCATCATTCCATGAATCTCAACTCTACTTTATGCCCTTGATGCACTGCTGATTAGGTTATCTTCGTTCTGAATCTTGAACAGCTTCAGGCGTATTAAAACTCCAGTCAAAGGACATTCATGCAAACATCTCCAGGTAACTGTAGTATCACATAACGGGAGAAGTTCCACGATATCAAGCCTGCTAGGGAATATTTCGCCTTTTAGTCTATAACTTTTGTGCAAGTTGAAGTGTTTTAAGTAAAAAATGCTTTTAAGCCAATTACGGGCTAGTGGATATTGAATTCTTCAGTTATGATGGTCTAGCTCTAGTGTGTGTAGAAACATTTTCTGGTAGCTTATTGTTATTCATCTCTAAGATTCTGTTTTGACTACAAAACTTAAATGTTTAAGCCAGTTGATATAGTTTGTAACCACGGTAAGATGTCATTGGTGAATGAAATGAGAGTTAGATGAACTGATCTATGTTTGAGCAGGATGGGGGTCATGGCCGAACCCCACCTGCAGATTCTGTTAAAAAACAAAAAACTAATCCATCTGTAATTACCGTGCTAAACAAATCTAGATTAGTGCATATTTTTCCATTCTCATATATCTGGTCTGATTCTAATTTGCTTCCCTTCGTGCGTAACCTTATTTTTTACTTAATATTAGTTGACACTTTTATATTACTTTTCATTTTCAGTGTTTTGATTATGACAACTATGTGAACATAAATTCAAGAAGACCATCATGGCGCTGTGCGCATTGCAATCAGCATGTCTGCTTCACTGATATCCGCCTTGATCAAAATATGGCGAAGGCAAGTAGCTTATTTGCATTCACCCCTATATTCTTGAATTCCCATACTTTTGAGTGATGTATTTGGATTTTCTTCAGGTGTTGAAAGAGGTTGGACCTAATGCCAAAGAGGTAATCATCTCCTCGGATGGGTCATGGAATGCTGTCATCGAAACTGATGATGCTATGAAGAAACCAGAGGATAAGACCTCCAATGTTGGACATGATGTGCCTTTAGAAATTGAATCTACTGGTTTGGCAGATGCACCAGTGGAGATTCTTGATCTTACAGAAATAGACGATGTGATAGATGCAGTTGCCACTCGCGAAAGTGAAGACAGAAAGCTTTCCCCAACTGCCCATCAAAGTCTTTCTATGACTCAGACTCCAAGTGTCAACCCTCAAATGGCCAACACAGATGATGTTAGTCAAAACATTGGTCAGATTGACGAAGATTTTTGGTCAGGAATTTTAATGTCCTCCTTTGGATCAGGGACATCAAATGTTAGATCAAATCTACCAATTGCTGGTGTTTCTAATCGGGAACTCGACGCTTTTCATGGAAATGTTTCTCTCTCAACTTCAGCGCCAGAAAGTGAAGCTGCTTTGCCGAATATTTTGCAACTGCAGCAGTATCAATTTGGAAATTCAAATTTGAGTAACGAGTACGGAAGGCTCCCTTCAATATCCAGCCATGTAACAAGAACACCAATTGCAATTCAGGCCCTTCCTGCACAGACCCCTACTTCTATCCTTCAACAGAGATCAAGAAATAGTATGAACGACTTTATGCAGAATAACCCTTCAGCAGCTTCTGAAGCCTCACCTTCTGCACGATTGGTCCCGGATGGTTTCTCTATAGTCGATTCAAGTTCATTGCAGATGTCCCAGATGCCTTGTTCTTCGTTGCAGCAGTACTCAGGTATACAGGTAAGCTTCCATGGATAAAGTAATAAACAGTCCTTATACACAGTGTGTTTAAATAATATATATAGTTTCTTAATTATTCTGTTCTTTGGTGATTTGTGATCAGCAAAACCATTCAGTTCCTTCTGTTCGCCGATCTCAGCGTAATATTGGTCTTCAGGCTCCCCATCAGGTGCCAAATGCTTATAGAGTTTCAAATGAACTCCAAAGTTCAAGTCAACTGCAGATGGCAAACCTTGCGGCTTCTCATTCAATGAATCAGTCTTTTGGACAAGTCCAATCATCAACACAACCGTCTGCCAATTTCTTGAGCCCTCAAATGCTTGGGGTAGGTTCACAAAGTGGAGTTGATCGGTCAACAGGCATTATTGGTAGTCAACAATCTCGATTAGTGGTCTCTAATCAGAGAAACGGACAAATGGCAAGGCCCGTTGAAATATCGAGAGCGCACACATATTCACTGAGTGATGATGCTCGTAGGATGCCTTCTGTGTCCCACCAAATAGATAATACAGGAGGTACATCAGTTCCAGTCCCAAGAACAGATGCTTACGATCAAGCTGACCAAAACTGGAGGCCCACATCCCGGATGCGTGGAGCCCTATCTGGGCAAGCTTATTCTGATGCTCTTAACCAGTTTATACTTCGGCCAACCCCGCAGCCTCAAGCTGCTCGACCAATCTTAAATGCGGGCTCACTTCCAGGTAATGTTCCAGCATCATTGCAACATCTCATAGCTGATAGATTTGCTCAGAGTCCTCGACTGCCAAATCATCCATCCATAGGACAAGCTAGTAGGCCTAGGGTATCTGGTGTTTCACCCGAGGGATCTTCTGGGAACTGATGTGTAGACTTGAAGGGAGGTAGCTGGGTGAGTCTTGGCCAAATATGTCTCCTGCGGTCATTTATACATGTATATCTGTACGCGTATGGCACGAAGACATGGCTGGGTCGTGCTATCGGTTGTGTTGTTAGTTTGGGAACTAGTAACTACAGATCTTGATGAATGCCTTCTTGGGTATTTATGAACTCACAGTGTGCAAGACGTGTTGAGTTTTGCTTATGCATGAATTTCTCCATTCCCATGCTTGTTTATTTCCTAGCTTGTTTGATAAATTGAAGGAAATTCTAATATTGTAGTTGTACTATATTCATATTAAATCACAATCATTTTACCTTTAGCCCTTGTTAGAGTCCCACTTTTTGAAAAAATAAAAATAAAATACATTCTTGCATAGTGTTTTGATTACATTTCAATCACATATTTTTTAATAAAATAAAATTGTACGCAAATTCAAAATTTTTTTTATTTTTTAATCACACATTTCTTATCAATACACTATTCAAAAATGTATTTTTTTAATATAAAAATAGGGCTCAAACAAGTTCTTAATGTGCTACATATGGAGACGAAATGAAAATAATAAAACTATTTAAATTTTTAAGAGCCTTGGCAAATGGCAAAAATGCTTCAAATAAGTTTCTAAAAGTGTAAACGTGATAAGTCGAAGTTTTAAGCTTTACAATCTTAAGATTGCCTAGGCGAGCTTGGTGTAATAAAGTATTATCTTATTTTTAATTTTATTTTTATTATCTATACAATTAAATATATAATGCACACCTAAAAAAATTATAAATATTTTTAAAGTTTTCAACAAAAATATCATTCTTAAAATTAGATTAATATGAACATTTGTTTCTCTTTGGAGGTGGCGAATTGGAAGTCGCAGAAGATTTGGAACTTAAAACTACCAGAGAAATAAGATGGAGAAAGATGAATGATATAACTTTCATAAAAAATCAAGAATGCTCTAATTTTGGAAATAAATAAACCCGAGTCTCGGATTGTTCACTTCATGGGCTGGGTTCGGCTTATGTTGGGTTTTTTTTTGCCCTCATTTCCGTTTAAGTTAGTGTAATTTACTCTGGAATACAATTTATTGAAGGGTAATTGACGCAAAACGTCCTTACTTTTACACGTTTTTGTGCAAAACGTCCCTACCTTTACATTTTCTTGCGCAAAACGTCTTTTTTACGTTTTTTTTGACCATTTTACCCT
>CAIGRK010126661.1:0-10522 GCA_903798315.1 Fraxinus greggii
GTCTCTCTATTTGAAGTTAATGCTCTTTTATAATTGACCCCGGGAATTAAACAATCTCCATACAGTCTCTCTATTTGAAGTTAATGCTCTTTTATAATTGACCCCGGGAATTAAACAACCTCCATACCTTGATGTTATAGTTTTTTTAGTTCTAAATGATAAATTTATGATTTGTAGGTACCATTCTGAATCCGGTTGGCAGACTTTGTTAGAGGTTTTAGTTGAGCATTATGGGCTTGAAGTCGATCAGGCGGCTATAACAATATTTATCTCACTAGTTCCAGTTATCATTGATGTTTGTGTGAAGCTTTGGGTATGTTTCCTAGCTATATCTTTTTTTAATAATAAAACATTTCCATGAGTCCACTTCATGTGGAAGCATGCAACTTTTTGCTAATTGTGTCAAAACCATTCCAGTCCTTTTTGCTGTTGAAGTTGGAGAGCCTTAGCCTATATAAACCACACATCGAAAGCCCATATTTTCGATATGAGATTCAAGTTTCATACCTTACAATGGGAACCATGACAATGCACCACATTCCATGATCCCCGCGTCCACGTCGAACTAGCTTTGCACAAGCCGATGATTAGACCCGAACGAACAATGCTATGTCGACATCACCATCCGCGTCGCTCGATTGCAATTGGGAGATATATTGCATGCTCTGATACTATTGATATAGATATTAGGAGAGCCATACTTCAAAAACTAACTGTTGATGTTGGAGAGGCCAAGTCTATATAAATCACACACCGAAAGTCTATATTTTCGATATGGGATTGAAGTCCCATAACTTACAATGAGAATCTACCATTGATATAGATATTCAGAGAATCATATTTCAAAGGCTAGTTGTTGAAATTGGAGAGTCCAAGTCTATTAAACCACATATCTAAAGCCCATATTTTCGATGTGGTATTCAAGTCTCATACGTTACAATGGGAATCTATCAATTGATATAAATCTTAGGAGAGTCATATTTCAAAAGCTAGTTGTTGAAGTTGGAAAGTCCAAGTCTATTAAACCACACATCGAAAGCCCATACTTTCGATGTGGGATTCAAATCTCATACCTTGCAATAGGAACCATGACAATCCATCATGCTGTGCGATCTCCGCGCCCACATTAGACTGGCTTTGCACTAGCCCATGACTAGTCCTGGACGAACACTGCTATGTCAATGACACCATCCGCTCTACTCGATTGCAACAGGAAGATGTGCCTGCTCTGATATCATCAATATAGATATTGGAAGATTCATACCTCAAAACTTGGCTGTTAAAGTTGAAGAGCCCAACTCTACATAAACCACGCACCGAAAGCCATACTTTCGATGTGGTATTCAAGTCCTATACCTTGCAATGGGACCATGACAGCCACTCACTGCATAACACAATCTAACCAACAAATTTAGCAAGAGAGAACTCAATACATCTTAAGTAGTTACCTGAAAGATTTCCCATCTTTTAATTCATTAACTTCATGGTGTTCTCTATGGCTGAAGTATAAGACAAACTGAATTAGTCAAATATATACGGATGCCTTGTTCTTTGTATATGGAATAGTGGACCTACATGCTGGATATGCCACTTACATCTGGGATGTCCATCTATGAACAAATATACTGTTAAGTGTAACTTAAGGTCCAACAGTCTGGAATTCTTCAGTATTAATTAATTTAAGCTGGTGACTTTATGCTCATTCACCGATTACCATTAGACCTTTTTGGACTTTACGTGCTGATAGTATTGGAAAAGAACATTAGGAATCTAGTTTTGAATTGGTTGATCTAGAATTAAGTTCCTCGTGGTTTTTATTGCCGGTTGACCTCTGAAGCATATTTTTTCATACTGCCAGAGAAACCGTACAGAAGGTTTTAAATGAATATCAACTCATTAAATTGACGAAGCTTTATCGGTACTATATTATGCATAAAAGTGAATATATGCAACATAATCTGGAAAATTGAATTAATATTATTATTTATTATCTTCTTGGTGATGAATTTGAGTACTATATGGTTGAAAGAGAGTCAGATTTTTCCATTACCTGATTATAAGGTATGCCAGATAAGAAACGACAATTAATATCTCGGTAGATGGGCATACAATTTACTTTATTCGCACTGATTTTATGCAGCAACATTTTTGCATCTATCAGAGAAATAATAAAGAAAATAAATGTGTTTCTCACCATCTCTTATCTTCCATATGTTTATGTTTATTAGTCACGTCTACATCTAAATTCAAGATTTCATTTTAGGTGTGATTTATAGAGAATCATCTTTCCATGAATCAACTTGATTAATATAGGAGTATCCTCTTTCTTGAAAATGTTTAAATTGCTTAGATATTTTTTTCCGTAAAGAATACTAAATTAATCATATCCTCTCTATATATTGTATAATTTAAGTATATGATTTTAAGTTGCATATTATGGTCAAATTTGTGAAATTATAACCCAAGGATAAAACATCAGGCAAGTGGCCTGGAATACTTGATGTTATATTCTTATGAGCAATAACCAAGTTGAAAACAGAGATTAAAATGACAAGAATTTACACCAGAGGAAAAAGGCAAAAAGTATATGAGAATCCACCTCTGTACAAACCACCATTTGAACTTTTGCAGGCACACGATGCATTAAGGAAAGGCTTCGGATTTTTAAGTCACTTCCCCTTTACATCTAATTTGCAGAATCTATAGTGGCACTTCAGTTAGTATTTCTTATTTGGGTTCTCATGCGTGCACAATTTAGTTCCCTGGAAACAATTATGAACTGAAAATATGTGATAAGCTAGCGTTTTCATGTTGTTAGCTCCTAGAAGAACTTCTACTTTTATTGTTTTCAATTCATTCAAAATCAGTTCAGAAATCACTTCTCTGTTGTTCAGAAAGGAGCCCATACATATCCTAATATGTTGCCTAATGCTTGTTTTCCAGTTATTTAAGTTTCTTCCAAGGCTATCCCCGTGGGTGGCAAATATTTTCCAGGAAACGAAGAGACACTAGAAAGGTTTCGTATTCTTTTTCTGCTTGGTTTTTTCTCCAGCTGAGAAAGAGCCCTGCAGACGGAGTGAATATGCAGTTCCTCTATTATTTTCACTTAGTAACTATTCTTTTATAAGTTGCAACATGAGATGAAAAATGATCAAATATCAATATCAAAGTAAACTTCTTTAGATTAATTCGAACTGTATTTAACAGGGTTGAATGTAAACTGTATCCATGTATCATCTTTTCTTCATTTTCTTGGTTATCTTTTCCCCTACTCCCTAGAAAGCACGTACATACGTTAAACTACTTACATGGCATACTTTAGGTCACTCAAAATTCGATTCTGTTTTTTACAGGCTTTGCTTCTTCTATGCAGACCTCTTGTTTGGGATTACTTATAAGCTATGGGTCCTTAGGTCCTACGAAATGTGTGATTAACAAGTGAGTATTAGGTTGAATATCGTGCAAAGTATTCAAGTTGCTGATGCAGCAAATTCTTAGATCTTATGACACACTGCCTTAATTTTATAATTTATGTTTACTATGAGGTCGGGATTTTGCAAATCCATAAAAAACCAAGAATAATGCTACTCAAACGGGTACAGGGACAGGTGCTGCATGGCTAAGTTTTTTTTTTTTTCAATGATGTTGCGCCACGTGTTCCACTGTTTTTAATCTTTGTCACTGAGCCTATTTGTGTAGCATGATTGAAAAACCAAACTCCTTTCACAGGGGCTAGTAGATTAGGCCATCAAGACAGACCCCACCTCCACAGCTTATGACATTTGATTCATTGTGACTTGAAGTATCAACTGTCAAAAATAATGGTTCTTGTTACTCATATTGAATGTGTAGATAAAAATTTTATTTGTCCAGCTCGTAAGCTTCAAGAAGCTATACGAAACATACTACAACACCAGAACACCTTCCTGAAAGATTACAGTAAAATCAAGAACGTGGTCCTTGTTCTTCACTGAACACATTCGACATGGATATAAAGAATCAAGAAACGCTTCACTTGCAGTTCGTTTCTATCTCTTTCAAGAATAATCCAAGAAGAACAGCTCTCAAACTCAAGTGGGACCCATATAATAATTGGCACTAAATGTCTGTGAAACTTCAACAGAAATATTTTCTGATATTTTTCGAAATATTCCCAAGGAATATTCTTCTCATGTTTTACTCCTCTCTACTGTAAAATTTATCTTTGGTGACTAGTTAGCACTTTGCAGGGTTAGAACTCAACTTTCTAAATGGTGGTCATTGAACTTTAAAAACTTTTTTAACTGCCACTGAATTTACTGAAGTGTACAATTACTCGCCATTTTAAAAATTAAAAGATTTTCACAAAGTGGAACTCTTGCAACTTATAATATATTTCACGTCACGAAAATTAAGAGTGATGCTCGTTTTCGAATCTTTGAGTTCAGTAGCAATTAGAAAATGGCAACTAGAGCATTTAACTCATACATTGCAAGAACGGCTATAGTCACAGTTGTAGGGGGAGGATAGTAAAGTTGTCCCATTGAGCTACAAGGATAGCTCCTCTTCAAGTCTACTTAAAATGCTGTCTAGTTTGTTTAGAGACTGCTATAAATAGGTAGAAATCTAAGGGCTGTGTTCCATTGGAAACTAACTTCCCATTTTTGGAGATTCCAGGTCGTTTTGCATAGCTGAGTTTGCTCATTACTCCTTAGAATAGTCTATTAGGTCTTTGGAGTTGGGACCTCAATAATTATGATAGACTTGTTAGTTTTTCTAATAGCAGAGGGTCTCATTTTTACTCCCTTTGGAAGTATATCATTTGGTATAATAGAAACTACGTATTGTTAAATCACAAAGTATATGATATTGTAACATGTTAGAAAGTGGCGCTTAATTATCTCTCTACAAAAATTGTTTATACTATAAGTTAGTCAAGATTTGCTAACTCTTAACTTTCTTTGATAGACTGATTCTTGTAAATTGTGCGTTAGAGTTTAAATTAACTACAAGAAAACTAAAGGAACTTGGTGAACTCTATTATTTGAATGTTACGAGTTCCAATTTCACCTAGAGTAGTCCACTTCAATTTAATAAATTGCACATTTGACATTACTTATTCTTGTTGGGAAAGAGCTGCATTCAAATCAACAAACTTTCATTCATGATGCACAAACCATAAAAGTAAACTTTTATCTAATATCCAATCTAGAAGTACTATGACCAAATATCACGGTTTATGGACAGTGAGTGATACAATGCAAAATGCTTTGAAATCGGTATTGGAAAGTTATTTCCAAAAAGTTTATGGTAAAAATATTTTTTAATTTATTTAAACCTACTCTAATTTTTCTTATCAATGTTATCTGTAGTTGGCGACTACAGCAATCGCCTTACGTGACATCCTATGCAGCAATTTGTTATTTGAAGCATTAATTTCTTTAATTTTGTTTTCTCAAATAATAACCTAATGCCTCAATAATAAATTGACACATATGATCTATTGCAGTCGTTGGCCATGTATAACATTGCTCTAGTTTTCTTATCTTATCCTAATATGTACTCCTATGTGGCCATTAACCCCTAACAGCATGCTCATTTGATTTTTTATATATACATACACACGCATATGAAAGTTGAGTAAGAAACAAAAATCGTGTTTAGTGACATTACTGAAATATTTTTATGAGTGACTACGAATAGTCGAAACATTTTTTCGTCTTTTATATTTGTTGCCGACAGTTAGCCACAAAAGTATCAGTTCTAGATGTGCGTGTATTTAATTTTATATATATATATATATATATATATATTCTTACGATTCTCAAATTTCTTTAAAATTCATGTGCCTTCATCGTGATCATAATATGATATATGTTGTCTCGAACTTGCTGTCATTGTAGGTATACGGAACCTATATGGACAAGAGACAGCTAAGTTGGACTTTAGTAAATTGGAAGGGGTTTTTTTATGAAAGCGAAGGCATATTTGGACACCCTACTACAGTATTACTTAATTAGTTGTTAGAAGAATTTTGGTTTGATTTACTGGCTTTATGGATCATATGTATCAGTCAGAAGGGTGCTGGTGCATAAATGTTTTCTTGCTTTAATGGTTGTCCAACAACCATGTTGAGATGCAGATATTATTTGTGCCAGATAAAGCTTGTTTGTTGCCAGAATTCACACAACTTATTGGAGAGAGAGGTCTAGAAAGAGAGTGATTTACAAGTAAATGAGAAATTACGTTAGTATATTAGAACCCGCTGCTTGCATGCTTGAACGCAGTATATATTGAACACAACTGAACATTATAATTTATTTATTTTATTTTTTTTGGGATAAACTAACCACACTTGAAAACTACACGGTGAATATAGATGCTCATCTTCCAGTCATATCGAGCCGATCGAGCACAGAAAAAGCATGTAATATAGATGAGGTAAGATTTTATTTGTACTTTTTTTTTTTTTTCATTTTTATTTTTAGTTTGGGAGGTCAACCATAGTCCCTCCTGTGACTATTTTTCTTTAGTTATTATTAACCGTACAGTATGATAACTAAATTGCAAGTAATTTCATTTTTTCTTATCTTACATGCTAAACAAGAAACTAAGATTTTGTTTTTTCCTAATTTTTGTTTAGGGGTGACGTTATGTAATAAAATAGCATATTTGAAACTGAGAATCCAGGCTGTAGATATAAATGCTAAATTTTATTGAATGGGTCAACAAGACATTGGGGCTATTAGACCTGAAGAATGATGGAGTTCCACTTATGCATTGTTTTTTCCTGAATGCGTAAAGGGCTGAAGTCCCATCATTTTACATGTGCTGATGTTATGGACTGTAATACTTTAATACTAGTTTGTTGCGAGAAAATAAGGGACTATAGCCAGAGTATGAAGTTGTTAGAAAACAAACAAGATACCAGAATCGCTATGATACCACTTCGTTGAGAATATGGCCAAATAATTAAAGACAAGAAAATATGGACGATATGAAAATAACAGATCACACAACAAACACGGTTATTGTGGAAGATGAGAATTTATTATACCGAAAAACTAAAATTGTCTTTACAAAATTTGATTCTCTGAATTTAAATCTAAACTATTCTCTCAAACTTCTAATATATACAACAATAATCTAATTGTTATGTTAAGTCCATGAAGAGTCTACACCTTGTGAAATATTTATAGGAGCCAAATCCTGGAGTTATGGATGAAGTAAAGTCTTTATTTCAATCAAACTTTCAATCCATGATGATATTTGATCCCTTATCAAACCGGACTTCTAATTTAAAAATTATCTAGGCTTTCTCCATGAATCAAACTTCCAAATCACGGGAATTTAAGTCACAAAGCATAACTCCATTTTGACACAAATTTCATAGCAAGGAATTAAGTCTTTATTCAAATCATTCTCCAATTCTTTCACCATGCCCTTTACAGGACACCATGTCCCTATCGATCTCCATCACTGTCTCCTTCTGCAAGATTGACATTATCGAAATTTCTTGGTTGTTCCTTCTAATCTGTAGTAGCGAACCTGTTCCACTACTCATAGCAATCCATCTTCATGTGCCTCTTGTTGTTACAATACTAAAAGACTTTACCAATGTTGTTATCATTGACTCTGCGCCTTCCATGACCACATGTCTTGCTCTCACAAACAAAAAAACTTTTTGTCTGAGCCTCAAAATCGATAAGCAGATGTTTCATCTTCTCTTTAGAATAAAGCTCATCATATACCTCGTCAAAAGTAAGAGTATAATGGTATATCTAAAAGTCACATACGAAGGCGATAATGAACATAACAATATGAGCCCTAAATCCTCTTCTTCATATTTGACCTCCATGGTCTCCAAATCAGCAACAATTTTCTTGAACACCGATAAATGATCTTCCAAATATCCACCTTTTATCAAGAGATGAGAACACTATTGTTGCTTCAAGTGTATCTTATTTGTCAAACTTTTTGTCATATAAAGCTGCTCCAATTTTAACCACAACCCAACCGCACTCTTCTCCTTTACCACTTCCTGGAGAATTCGATTAGAAAGATGAAGATATATTTACGGTAGAGATTTTCGATCCTTCCGTTGATTCTCCTCTACAGTCATTATTGTGAGCATTCTATCTATCCCAACAAAACATCATCAAGATCCAATTGAGCAAGAACCGTTTGCATCTTGATCTACCACAAAGAAAATATACTCCTGAGCTCCAAAAACGGAATATCAAATTTCATAATTGTCATTCTTGAAAAAATTAACATTGTTCAAACCTCACTTTAATAACTAATTTGATCTCCCAAAAACCGCCAAAAACCTTCAGCTCTGATACAACTTGTTAGAAAACAAATAAGATATCAGAATCGCTCTGATACAACTTTGTTGAGAATCCGACCAAATAATTAAAGACGAGAAAATATGAACAATATGAAAATAGTAGATCACACAACAAACAAGATTATTGAGGAAAAGAAAATTTATTATATAAAAAAATTAAAATTGTCTTTATAAGGTTTCATTCTCCCAATCTAAATCTATATAATTCTCTTTAGTGCTTAACGTATACAATAATGATCTAATTGTTATGTTGAGTCTTCAATGAAAAACACAAACGAACTTCTCCATCAACAATTCCAATTGAAAATATTCTCCACATTTGCTACCTCAACTAGGGCCAAAAGTAATCTAATGACCATCAAATAAGGCTGAAACAAGCCATATAATAAACTCATAATTGATTGAATCAAAAGAAAAATATTGGCTAGAATCAACACCCTTAACCGCGTTGAAAACATCAACAAAATTAGTATAATTGTACCTATGTGGAACCATGGCCAAAAAGGGTCTACTTTTAGCAATTGAATACTGGGACACCGCCGATAATAGTGGTAAGATGGATTTACTCTTATCTTTTAAATTCAATTAAGATGTATTCTTAAAAGAAGACTCCAAATTAAACTCCAACGATACAGAAGCCAACTCTAAATACACCTGAATTCTTAAAATATGATTATTACTCGAAGATTCTACATCACCCTGCAAAATATATAAATGGGATTTTCTATGTCCCATCAGTACAACACAAGCGCCTCTGATAACTTTCAGAACTTTACTTTCAATAGTATACATGTACCCTTTTGAATCAATAGTGCTTAAAGAGATAAGATTTTTTTTTTTCAAATCTGGAATGTGTCTCACTGCATCAACTATTCTAACCATCTCATCAAATATCTTTATTCTGACCTGACCAATATCAGCTATCCGACAAGATGTGTTATTATTGTTCATCACAACACCTTTTGAAACTTTTTTTATGCTGAAAACAATTCCCGATTGGTTAACATATGAAAATTGAAAGTTGTATCCAAAATCCAAATCTCATCAGGTTTGGAGTTGTAGTTAGATATAAGTAGAAGCTCTCCATCACTTCTAAAATTTTCTGCAATACTTGCTTCTCCTGAAATTTTTGATTTTTAATTTGCAGTTGACTTTGATGTATTTTGCAACTTATAACAATCGTTTACCAATTGTCATTTTTCTTGCAATAGTTACAAATTTTGAAGCTATATTTTGACTTGTACCTCGAACGACCACCATGAACAATGAGACCATCTCCATGATCCCCGAATGTTATAAGATGCTTCATTTTTTCCTTTGAATATAGAGCATCGTAGACTTCTTCGATGGCGAGAGTATCACGACTATATAGTGTAGTATCTCTAAAAGATACGTATGAAGTGGGCAATGAACACAATAAAATCAATCTCAAATCTTCTTCATCATATTTGATCTCCAAGATCTCCAAATCAACGGTGATTTCTTTAAAAACAGTTAGGTGATCCTCAATAGATGTATCTTCTATAATACGATGAGAATATAGACGTTGGTTTAAATGCAATTTTCTAGTAAGACTCATCACCATACATAATTGCTCCAATTTTAACCATAAAGCAACAGTTGACTTCTCATTCAAAACGTCCTGAAGAATACTATTTTGAAAGATGAAGATGTATTTGAGATAAGGCCTTTTAAACCCTCCGTTGTTTCTTCTCCTTAGTCCAAGTTGTGGGCATTTTGTCAAATCTCAACAACGCGTTGTCCAAATTCATCTGAGCGAGTACTGCTAGCATCTTTACCTATCATAAAGAGAATCTTGTATTGTTATCCAATAGCAGAATATCATACTTCATTGTTGTCAGCACGAAAAATCTCGATCTTCCCAATGATTTCAACACCAAAACCTCTGATACCAATTGTTATGGATTGGAATGTTCTAATACCAGTTTGTTATGAGAAAATAAGATATCATGGTCACAATATAGAATAAAGATCACAAGAACACAAGAATAAAATAATTCGTAAAGAATGAAGATTTTATTATAATATGGAGAAAGAATACAAAAATTATGTGTTTACAGTGTTTCTAGTTTCTTATGGGAAAAAAACGACCCTCAACTAAATTGTAGAGAATGGTCATATATATATAGAAAAATACCCGACCCTCAAGTTATTAAAAGGGTTGGAGGGAGT
>CAIGRK010126680.1:0-13523 GCA_903798315.1 Fraxinus greggii
TTATTATATTTAGTATAATTAATTACAGTTAATGTCTAATATTTTTTATGTGGTACTAATCAATCATAACATATAACTTTATTTAATTAAAGATAATGTGGCTATTCTGTAATTAATTAAAATTATATGAATCACTAGACATTTAATCGCATAAAGTCTAACTTAATATGAGAACAGTTACGAATTACATAATTTTTATCAATACTGACATGTTATCATTATGCACACATATTCTCATATAATGAGCATAATTAAAACTATAATATTATGCATAGCATTTAATTTCATGCCTTTAACTATATATATACTTGTCCAAAAATTGTATATATTAATAAAGAGCATAAATAAACAATTCATGCAAACTCAATATGAGCATAATCAATAAATTTGTATAACAATTATCCAAATTGCATATAATTAAATCAAATACGAAAGCAGAATTAGTCATGTATTAATCATACGTCGGTAAATTAACAATGATAGGCATAAAGAGCGTGGCTCATTTTCAGCCGTGTATTAACCTTATGTGGGTAAAAAAAATGTAAGAAGTTTTAAGTACAAAACGTGGCCCATAACCCACTTTCCATATTCTTTAAAACATGACATATTTAAACTATATGTTAGTAATATTTTAATATCAGCACAAAGATCATGGGCCCATTTAAAAACACATTAGACTTTTGGCCACAGTTTGTTTTAAAGAAAGTACGAAACGTTATGTAGTTTTAGTTGTCATCAACCTTTAGACTGGCTTGACAATAATGATTCCACAGATATTTCTCATGTTTTAATCATAGAAAGCTTAGCAATTTCCACATGATTTCTAACGATTTACACATGATTTCTACATCATATAATCTTTTTTCGAATAAGAAAAAGTCCAGAAATCAAAACTTGATTTTTTTTTCATTTTTTTATTTTCAAACTTTCGGCCAAAACGGAGACAAACAAAGCATCACTAAAAACACCAAGACAGAGAATAAAAAGGGCTCTGATATCAAATGTAAGAATTTTAACAATTCAGTAATGCAGAACAAACACTTAAGGGATCAAAATAAAGACCGTAGTTCTCAAGAAACGGTACCTCCAGCCATTGGTGCTACCCATGTTAGGATGCTGCTTCTCTCACTGGTTTGGCACTTCCAAACTCTTTTCATTCTAATTAGATGGTGTAAAACTGAAGGAGATTGAGTGAATGAGTTTGGGGACCAAACTGTAGTATTTATAGCGAAGCTCCTATCAAGCTTTTGGTGGCTACGTGTCAAGTATTCCACTGTTTCAGTTATCATGGGGAGTTTTAACTGCTCCATCGTGGGGAACATTTTAACTGCTCCACGAACGTGATGAAGACTCTGAAGGAAGTTGTGTGGACCATTTCAAAAGCTCCTAAAATGAAGGGAAGCTTGAGACACGTTTCTACCAACAGTCTCCGTGAGAAATGATTAACAGATTATATTAGTGTAAATTAGGCCAAACCAGGGTCGAGAGGCCCAGGGGGCCAGTTAGAAGTACGGACCAAGTTCAGACCGCTACATTTCTCCGTGGCCATATCTGCCATCCCAGCGGGCCGGGCCAAGATTGGCAAACCCAATGGGCCTTTTAATTGTTTTAAATTTATTTATTTGACCTGTAGGGACCTGCTGGCAACAACGCAAAGCCTGGACTCACTTTAACACCACTATAGCAGGGTACATGCATTGCTTCTACAAGTTTCCTAATATCATATTTCATTAAGATTGAAGAAATGAATGCCGTGACATGAAATATTTTAGTATTTTAATGGTGGCTTGTGTGATATACAAACAAATTCAATAGGAGCAGCATGCGATTAACTTCCAATTTGGATTCTGTTGTGCAACTAACTATAAATTCCTTATGGACCCACTTCTTCATCTACGCCATAGGGAGCAGAGGCTGGGAGATAGCTGTATGCTTTGAAGTGTTAATCTTTTCTGTTTTCTTCATTGTGACGCATGTCCAATCCAATCAATTGTTCGTGGCCGATGGAAGGGGTGAATGGATTCCTTTATTACAAAGAGGTTATCACGCTCCTTCATTAGGTAGTGAAATTAGAATGGCATTGCCCACATTCCTTTGTTTGTAATCCTAGGGGAGGCAGTGCCATCATTAAAATTGGGGAAAGGAAGCCTTTAATATGGCTTCCAAATACTAAATTTTGTTATGTTAATTTACCCGAGTAGCAACGGGATAACATATTTTCCCACTTAGCAATACGCTTGGTCCAATGCCACTTGAATCATCCAAACATGTAATCTATCCTGGAAGATTTTCAAGTTTGAGTGTTCGACATATAATCCTTCCGATGTCTCTTTTTCTTCTCCTTATTCGTTCAAGTAACGACAAATTATTATCTCGCGTTCAAAGTTTGGTACATTCGACATACCTGTAGGTACATTTGACGCCAAATTTGAGAGCACGATTATGACAGCAGCTAAAACTGCCATTCCCCCAATATGATCTATCTTTGCATAAGGCTCCATGAAATTCCACACAGTGCTCGGAATTCCAGTTCTATTGAAGCCATCGACTGTAATAAACATTCCGCAAAAGAATATCAAGAGCGAATAGGATACCTGGATGATTTAGAAAAAAAATAGCATCAATAACCTTTTTCCGAATAAGATGCCTTATCTCATTAATATACTGCCAATGCAAGTTTGGCATGGAGTATTAAGATTGTACTGGACAATTTTTATTTTTATAATAGACAATATTGTCTTCTTCTCTTTCTTTTAGTATTGTTCAGTACTATTTTATTCAACTTAACAAGAGAAATTATTAAATCGGTATCACCTTTTCTAAACATGGTTCGGCATCTTTAAAATCAAGAACAACTATGGCAAGTGCAGCTGTTATTACAGTCCAGGAGATATTTAGACCGACCAGCAAAGAAACTAGCATTCCTATGGTAACAAGATAAACACGCGTCTTCCACAAAATTCTTTTCCATTTTTTCGGTGATGCAGAGTTTTCGGGCACTAAAGTTCAAAGTTAGAATGCATTTTGAAGACATAAATCCATCATTTGCAATTTCTTTCGAAGAATTCGAATGCCTAACGGATTCAGATAGCAAACACGGGACATTATGGATTTCACTTTCAGTTGGACTGCCACCATTCCCAAGTGTCTCAACATGATTCGTATAACTATTTACATTAGTAGAGAGAAGAATATTATCACTCTCAATCAAAGTCCCTCGGTTTCTAATAGTCTCACTATGATGTGTAGAACCGTTGGGATTAGAAGAGCTGTAAATATTTATAGATTCCAGTCCGGAATTCCATTCTTGAGAATTTGAAGATGTGTGGTGAGACAACTTTGCTGGAGAAAAACGATGTGAGGTTACGCCTTCTTCAGCAACCACTTCCATAGTGGCATCTTCTTCATCCTTACGATCGGATAACAACTTCCGATACATACAGAGCAGGATCAAAGCATTGACAAAAACTCCTACAAGCATTGCCGGGAAAATACCAAATAAAAAATTCCCAAAAGAAATCTTACTCTGAACGGCTATAACTAAGTTTTGAGGATTGCCAATAGGGGTTGCCGATGACCCGATATTCGCACTCGAGGCAAGGGCTAAAAGGAACGGGTGAGGAGGGAGATTCTGCTGCCGAGCAAATTTGAGTACAAATTCAGTCAAAACAACACAAGAAGTGTCATTAGTGAAAAAGGCACTGGAAATGGCAGAAATCAAGCAGATTCGACAAAGCAAGTCCTTTGCTCCCTTGCTTTTCCAGGAGAGCAATTTACCCAAGTACACAAACATATCAGCTCTTTCAAGATAGACACTGACTACCATTGTCCCAAAAAGAAAACCTAGCATTGGAAGGTCGATAGCCGCATATGCTTGATCTGGTGTTATGACTCGAAAAATGACCATAAGCATTGCCCCAAAGAGAGACCCAGCAGTCCTCCCAATGGGCATGAATGGGACAGCCGGGAAAACTGCCAAAACCCAGAATATAGCTGAGGCAATTGAGCCAAGAACCACTTTTACAGTAGGAGCCATAGCCATGTTTACGCAACTAAATGAAATACCAAACCTTTTACTTCTGCAAGATTTCAGAACCTAGCAACCTGAGCACATTTATGTTCCAAAACAGATTCTCACCCCATTAGCAATGCTCTGAAATAAGGAACTTATTATATAGCAGAACTTGTGAAAATTAAGTTTTAGTATTTAGCACATACAACAAAATTATGCCCAACCAAGAAAAAGCGATAATAAACTGAAAGAAAATCGAAAACAAGCAAACACGCAGATTCATACTATGTTCTCAGATGTAGCAAATTTTCCCAGTAATGAAGAAAAAGAGTACGCAAATAGGTACGAGGATTTTCTCACGTACCAAAAACCGGCACCCTAATATCCTTTTATATAGTAGGAATATTGGGAGGACCCACAGTTTGAGGAACTATGGTGTAATATAAGGGATTTGCCTTTTCTTGAATGAGCCGACATAACAGAAAAAGAAATCTGTAGTGGTTCTACCTCCTATTTTTATGAAGATAATAAATCTTTTCCCTCAAGGATTTCGAACATCAACATCCCAGAAAAATCTGATCTGTTTTAGTTCATTCTCTCGTCAAAAATTCAAGTATTCTGTACATCTTTAGTCAGAATCATTGTGGAAACTACCTGTAACAACAAACTTGCAAAATCAAATAGCAATTCCAAAAGCTACATTAGCGGATTCTTCTAGTGTTTTCTGCGCTGTTTTATGGATACTTAAACTACTAAATAACAATAATCAAACAAACATTCAAGACCCATACACAATTCATTTCCAGACCTCAATAAAAGCACGAACTATCACATCTGCAGAAATTTCAGTCAGAAATATCTTATAATGGAAAAGGATAACCTTAAAAACACGAACTGCATATATTAATATAAAAGCGACAAAATTCAAGAATTGCAACAAGAAATTCGGTTTTTTGTTAAATACAACGCAGAAAATAGCATGAAATGGATAACTCGCCTGAATCTGTGAAAAGCTACTTCAGCCTTAAACGTTAGATTCAAAAGGGTCTTTTCTCTTTTTATCTGCAAGAGGCATTTCCCGTGCCAGAAGGCAGAGAAGTTGCATGAAAAATTGGAGAATTATATTTCTGAGTTGTATTTATAATACAAGTGGTAAACCCGAACCTATGCCATAATAAAAGGGAAAGTTACAATAAATATATGTACATGATTTAAGAGTCAATTATAATCCCTATTGTTAATCCCCATATTTAAGCAATCCCATTAATTATGTTAAAATCAAACAAATTATGCTAACACCTCCCCTCGAACTCAAGATGGCATTGTAGATGTCATCTTGAGTTTGCATACTAAGTCGTGAAAACCACATCTATTTTATGGCCCAAAAAGTTTCTAAAATGCAATTGTTGGTACTCGTGTTTGTGTAGCCTTGAATGTGACACACTACGTGTTTTACAATTTGAGACGAGGAAATTGAAAGGTCAAAAAGAGTAGCTGAAATTACAATGACACCCCTAAAGTGATTGACTATTACAGAGGTACCCTCAATTTAAAAAATAAAAATTGCAGAAACTTGCCTGTGAGAAAAAAATAAATATTTATTTCCCAAGTTCTGATATTATATTTGTTTTTNGTGTTTGTGTAGCCTTGAATGTGACACACTACGTGTTTTACAATTTGAGACGAGGAAATTGAAAGGTCAAAAAGAGTAGCTGAAATTACAATGACACCCCTAAAGTGATTGACTATTACAGAGGTACCCTCAATTTAAAAAATAAAAATTGCAGAAACTTGCCTGTGAGAAAAAAATAAATATTTATTTCCCAAGTTCTGATATTATATTTGTTTTTCTTATTTTAACTTTAAACAAGAAAAATATTTCTATCTAAAAGAAAGTGTTTTCTCCTTTTCCTATTGATATGGTCATTTTTTGATCAACCCCAAAAAACAATGTTCGAAGTTCTTTATGGTCATCTAGGGAGTTTTCCCAAGGTGTCCTCCTCGAGTTGAATTGCCCCACGTGACGAATTCACGTCACCTCAAATTTTTACGTTTATCCATTTTTCTACCTTAAAAGACATACTTTAGTAGAACTCTACTTCCATCTTCAACCTTATCCAATTTCAATAAGGTTGAATCTCACCAAAGTAACTCTGCAGTAGCATCTGCAAGGGCAGACTCTGTACTAGAACGAGCCGTGGCGGTATGCATTTTGTTGTGCCAAGAAATAAGAGACTCGCTCAAAAAGAAACAGTAATCAGTGGTGGAACGACAATCTGTAGAATCACCAGCCCAATTTGCATCAGAATATCCAGATAGTACTAGAAAGGAATGAGTTGAAAAATGAAGTCCATGAAAGAGAGTCCCTTCACAAAGCGAAGTATCTGAAGAACAGTAGAGAAGTGAGAAGTGCAAGGAGCGACCATAAACTGACTAACAAGTGAACTACATAGGCAATATCAGGCCGTGCCACAGTTAAATAGATCAGGCTCCCAACAAGCTCACGATAGAGAGTACGATCATCGAGGGGAGAACCACCCATAGGAGTAAGCTTGACATTTGGTTCCAAGGGAGTCAAAATAGTCTTGTTGTTTGTGATGTCAGCACAAGAGATTACTTGGCTTATCAATCCACACATTAATATTCGGTAATTAATAATCTTTTTAAATATTTGTCACAGACGAGATCGGCTGGGCAGAAGCCAGAAGTTGATAATAAGAGGGAATTGAAGAAAATAAATATTATTTTGGATTCATGTTTGTTTAGTTTAATAATTTTTTCTTGTCTTTATGTTTAACAAGGTTTATTCTCATGGTTATTGCTCATAGATTCATTTGCAATTACATCGGATCTTTACAAAATAAAATAATATTGAGGTCGTCTATCTCTCAGTCTTATTTTTTTTCTCAAACTTTTCACCGTTGCAGTATATGGATATCTAGTGAATGGAAATTGTCATTTAACCATTAGAAAATCAAACTATAGCCTTATTTTAAATAAAAAAATAAAACATAAAAGAAATAAGAGAATGAAATGGGGAAAAAAATAAAAAATCCTCAAGTTTGCTCGCAGCCAGCCACTAACCCTCGTAATCGTAATCGTGTCCATAACTCACACTCTTCGTCTCTCTGCTCGTGTGTCTGCATGTAAATACTTGTCCACATTCTACTACCGCTAGCCTTACCCATCCAAGCCCACTGTGCTTTAGTGATTTGTCAATAGACCTTCCAGTTATGTTGATTGCATCTCTACAAGATTGGATAGATAAAGTTAATTTTTCGAGTTCTTTATATATAAGGTGTAACGAAGTGCTACTAGCACACATGCACATACTAAGAGAGTTGTACACGCTAGCACACAAAGAGCCAAGGATTATTGTTCATGTTGGGATTTGGGTGGGAGTAGTGGTGGTGGTGGTGATGGTGGTAGGGCTTTTTCTTTTCATTGTTTTCTTGTTCTTTATATTTTATATAATTTTAATAAAATATCGACTTTTAACAAAAAAACAAAAATAAATAAAATTGAACCATTCATGTCTTTCGCAATTGAAAATTAATTAGGTACTGCTTGATTTAGATAAAAATAATATATTTAGTATATTTTGATTAAAAAATAATAATAATGGAATGCGTTGCTGAAAAGTTGTGATTTCCATGAAATTTATGGTTCAAATAATTGTTAACTTTGATTTAGATTAAAATTAATTTTTTTTAGCCGAACCAAACATAGGCTTAAATGCTACAACTGAATAGGCAGGGACCTAATTGTTCACTTCCCATAAATTAAGGACCTTAGGTGTACATGTTCCGTAATTACTGCATCCCAATACTTGAGGATGTCTTTCCAGTAGTTTGTGTTGCTTAGATTTAGGTATGTTGATAGATACCTACCATTAAGGTTGGACAACACCTCTATTATTTATTAGAAAATAACATAACAATAAAAGATTTCGAAGGGACTAAAAATTGAACCTTCAACTAATAGAGTACTCTAATTCAAACTTTTATATGTGGAACTTAAACGTGTAGCTTTGTTGGAAGTTAATGAATTGTTGATAACTCAAAATTGATTTAACGGTGACTAATGATAATATGATTAGAACCATGCTTGCTGTACACCATACTTTCAAAATTGATTTAACAGTGACTAGTGATAATATGATTAGAACCATGCTTATTGTGAGGGGGCTGTACACCACACTTTCAAAATTGATTTAACGTTGACTGATGATAATATGATTAGAACCATGCTTATTGTCCGGGGTTGTACACCATGCTATCAAGCATGGTGTAGGTGTACAGTCATCATAATCCATATGGTTACGAATAAACCAATTATTGCTTAAAAATTTTGACTTTTTACATGAAATAAAGTATCGTATACATATAGATCAGGTTTTTTTATGCCACAAAGTAACGTGAGGCCAAAAATGAAATACCAGATTTCAATTATTGGACTCCAAAAACACTAATCTTATTGCTGACTGAGTCCTTGATGCATGAGCTGGAAAGTCTAATGCATCAGGGTTTAATATTCAAAATTGATATGGGGTCATGTTTTCATTCTATTTTTTCAGCACTTAATCTCGTTTATTAGGTGGTTTTTAACTTCTTTTTTCTCTTATTGTTAATTGGTATTATCCTATCCTAACAGTAACATAGCAGAGTCACAGCTAGACTTAAAAAATTATGCTGAACTGATATGTCAAAAAATACATCTACATAACATATTTTTTTGGGCTATAGCTCAGGCCAGCCATTCTCTAAATCAACTCCTGCCTACTGAAACATGACATAACATTCGATATTAAGCCCTCGATGATTCTAGTTTTGGGAGAAAATGTATTTTAGAATAGTGATTTTTTGAAAAACGTGTTGTCAAAAAAAGGAAAAAATTTGAATTTACATGTAAAATTATTTTATCGGAGAATGTGTTACTGAAAATTAGATTTCGGAAAAAAATAGTCCAAACAGTGGCTAGCTATTAATTTACTGTAACTTGAAATCAGTTATGAAAGTTATAGTTTGGCTAAAGGTTTATTAGCACAAAATGTCCCTATGTTTGACTCTTAGTATGTAAAACGTCCATAAGTTTCAATTTTTTGTATTTTCACCCATATTTTCACATTTCATGGTGGAAAACCTCATTTTCATCATTTTTTTAAATCCAATTTCTCATTAAAAATTGTAAAATGACATATATTTCCTCCTATTTAAATAAAACAAAAGTAAAAAAATAAAGAACAAATTGTAATCATACCCCCATTTTTTTTTTAAAAAAAAAAAACTAACAATAAATTCCAAATATATTATATTAAAAAATCAAGAAAGAAACGAAAAATCTTCTTCGTCTTCCACCCCCACCCCCCACCATGAAACGAAGCCAGAAAATAGATTGGGAAATGCTAGAAGATATAGAAATACTAAAAAACAATCTCTCATATTTCTTACCAGAGGATGTAAAAATACTTAGATCGATTTTAGGATTAAACAAAAGAGAATTTTCATTCTCGTTATTGTCAATGTCGTTATTATTGACTTCCATAAGTTTTCTTGAACGGTGATGACTTTTCTGAATATGGCACTCACGGTACTTGTGTGGGGCACAACATCTTTTGAGAAACCCCGTTTGTTGTCATATGTTCGCTTGTACCTTTCTAGATGACTGGTCATTGCACTCGAACACCAATACCAAGAAATATCTTTTTAAAATTCACATCTAATCGAGTATCAAAAGTGTACAAATCACCGAAGAAAAAGAAGAGCCGATTTATAGGAAATTGAAGGGTTTGGCGGGGCAGGAAAGAGACAATCAGCATGCACAGGGGTGACAATGCAAAAATTTGAAACGCGGGGACGGATTGCACACTAAAGGTCAAACGTATGAACGTTTTGTGCTAATAAGACTTATAGATCATGACTAGTCTTTCAAACTCCTTCCTTTGAGCAAATGTAAATGGATACCCCTTATTTGCAGCCAATTCATTCCTATCTGGGCTCACACGACGAAGCAAAATAAACTTTTGATTTACACAACAAGAACGGAGAAAGAGTGATTTAATGACCTGAAGATTTGAAGGATGTGGCTGTGGCTGTGGTAGTGCTATCAATGTCGCATAAGAAAAATGTTGAAAGGGTGTAAAAAAATTTCAACCACTGAATCGCCACCTCCGTTGTGTTTACAATTGGACCAACCATCATTAACATCGTTCCCCATATCCCTTGAAGATAAACATTTTTACAAAACTAGAAAATTACCCTATAAAATTTATGGAATTTTAAAGACCCAGAAGTACTATTTTCAGTTCTTGGTAGGGATGGCGTGGGAGAGGGAGTGGGGGAAAGAAGAAATGATTTTTCTTTTCTTTCTTATTTTTTAATTTAATTTATTTGTACTTCAAAAAAAAAGGAGTATGATTGCAATCTGTTATTTAGTTTTCTTTCTTTTTTTATTTAAATAAGAGGGTGTATTTGTCATTTTACAAATTTTAATTGAGAAATTGGATAAAAATGGATGAAAATGACATTTTTTTTACAATGAAACTGGAAATATGAGTGAAAATACAAAAATTTGGAATGTAAAGATGTTTCGCATACTAAAAACCAAATGTATGAACGTTTTGTGTTAATAAGCCTTTGACTAAGTTTAAAGGTTGTTTCTTTAAGATTCATAGCCTGAAAATTGTTTCTTTGAGATTCAGAGCCTGAAAAAGTAGCTTCAAAATTATATTTGATAAAAAAAAAAATTAAAAATAACTTTTACTTGTATTTAAGCTTTCTGAAGTCGTAGAATGGAGATCAACACAAAACGTAACCATTTTATCGAAAATGACAGATTGATGAAGCTGTATCGATTGCCACGGCACATTGTCAAACAATGGTTGCCTATCTGTGGACAAATCCTCTAATAATTGATTGATTTTACATAGCACTCCATCTAAATGGAAGCAAAAATAGCAGTTTCCGTCCTACAAACCGAGCTCAGTGGCTGTCAAATCCGGCTTGCAGGCTAATCTAGATTTCGTGAGAATATTCTAAGGTTTGAAACCTTCTTAAGGATTTTTCAGATTTGATTAGTATTTGATATTCCACTTGGCTTTCCAATCAAACATGGCCCGACCCACTTTCTTGATAGCACAGAATAGGTCGTGGGCCCGGATCGTGAGAAGGGAAGATGAAGTTTTATGGTAAATGTACTTTCCATCCTTTACATTGATTTTGACATTGCCTTTATTTTTCAAAAATTATGGACTGAATTTTTTTTTTTTTTAAAAACATGTCCAATAGTGTTTTTCCATAACGCGCAAGGTAAAAGATAATATATGTGTATCATCATTGCATGGTAATATGGAGAAAAAGGAGGGAGAACCGAAAGAATTTCTAGTAGGCTGCTGGTGGTGGACATTTGATGGAATCCAACTACAGGTTCCAGATTTTATTCAAACCCAAACACAAAGGAAAAATGAGTTCGTAATCCCTCGAAAATAATTCATAAGCGTTTGTTGCGTTTTGAGTTGAAAGGTTACAACTCATGTTATGAACGATGAGCATGAGAAATCGAAACTCCTTCTAAGAGAGATCAACGAGGCTCCCAAGTCAATCACGAAAGTTCAAGTTAATTGTATTAGTATACACAAACTAGCACGACCACCATGCTTTAAACTCGGTAAGTTGGGCAACACAACCTATGAGGATTTACGTTCTAGTAGGACGACGCTTATTAACGTTGCAAAATGCGTAAGACATTTAAGACGAAACAATTGACAACATTTCACAGACTTCGCAAAACGGTGACAAACTTGTGTCTCCATAAATAAAACTCCCTCTAGACATTCATTTTAGGAAACAAAAAATGCACTTCACTCGTTGAAATTATGTTGGATTTCATCACAACTACAATAACTAACTTGAATGTTTGGGTTGAAATGGTACAACTAAATAAACTAACCAACAACTACTATTGTAACACGACACTCGAGTAAATTTCAAAGTCATCAACAATTTTTATATTCAGTGCATCAAAGCTAAAACCGCATTAAGTTACAAGTTGCGAGATTACAATGCCTAACAAAGTCCATTATTAACATGTGGTTTACAACAAAGGTTGCATCTTTAGCCATCCAATTAGATTTTCCACCATAAATAATTACCAGTTGTCCAGTGGTAGCATTGTAAGGTTGAGAATGTTGTTTTCAACACAATTTCTAAATGACATGTAAAGTACATTTCCGCGTACTTGCTGGATATTTTATGCATATATATCCACAAAAAGTTAATGGGTATTGATTATTCATCCTAATATCTTATTTTATCATATTTAAATTCCTTGGTGAACAATAATTGAGCCAAGCATTATAAATATTGGGCATGTTGCCTGAAAAAGAAAAGCTACATATCCATATGCCAAGATTTGGATGATACATTTTGAGTTATTTTTTGTTAAGTGTAGAAATCTCCAAATCAGGAGTGTGCGCGCTTTGGAAGTGGAGAATGTGGGAGTGGGGAGCTTAATTTTATATTAATAAATACTAAGCCCCGTTTGTCTGCCATTATTCCAACAAATTGTTTGCTACAGTAAGATTTTTTACCATACATTCACCCAATAAAATATTCTACACACAAATCAATAAAGTTACTTTACATTTCAACCACACATTCTCTAAAAAATACTATTTATTACTTTATTTTTCTCCCAATACTGAGAGACAAACACACTGTAAAATGGAGCTGGACTCTGTCTCATTGTGGGTTGGATTGCACTAGTTTACAAAGTTGCTATGTAGATCCGCACAAGAAAATATTGAACTCGTTGTTTGATAGTTGATACACTTAAAAAGTTTGATATTTAATTTATGATATACAGTGTATTTGATGGATATTATTGAGAAAATAATGTATTTTAAATATTGACATGATGCGAAATATGTTGTTAAAAAGCAAAAAAAAGTTATTGATGTGATGGAAAATATTATTTTATTGAAAAATGTATAGTTGAAAATGAGTTTTGAAAGAATGTTTGTCAAACATGGTCATACTTTAAAAGGTTGATAAAATATAAAATAAAGTTAATAATTAATTACATATTTCATTTTATCTATAATTTTTATTTAAAAAAATGTAACCACATACTTTATCAAGATTTATCAAATTCTACTAAAAATCTGATTTTTAACGAAATCGAACCGGGCAAACATTGAATACTATACTAATTGGTGTTAAAGATTATTGATGCACGTGTTTAGCTCTAAATAGAAAGTTCACAGACTCGATAAGGGAATTTAAAACCCAAAATTTAGAAAATATAGAATTAATTCGATCAAGAGCAATAAAAAGGAAATTCTTATATGGGGAGGAATTTAAAAAAATAATAATAATAAATTCAAGGGTGGAGGATGGGGTGTGCATTAATCAAGAAACGTGTCGACTCGGAGATAACACGTGTTATTATATTTATTTAACAATTGAAAACAAGTGATTTTAGGATGAATTATTTCTCTATTTGTCATTACATT
>CAIGRK010126798.1:0-15761 GCA_903798315.1 Fraxinus greggii
CTTCAACTCAAACAAATCATATCCCAAACCGTAGCCAATTCTCCCCCGCCTGCGTCCATTCATCTTTCTCTTAATCGAATTGACGAGCTCCAACCCACGTCCCCTGACGACGAAGGCTCCCTCCAATCCCTCGGCATCACAGCTGGGACCTTATTTTATTTAACCGTCAAATCTAATTCTGTGCAGAACACTCAAGTTCCCCGAATTACCACAAATTTGCGGTTACAATCGCCACAACCTGTTTGTAATCCTCAGCCTGAGCCCATTGGGAGTTCAAATTCCCAGAATGGCTCGCGTAATTCCCAGAATGGCTCGCGTGTGGTTTCGAATTTTATCACCGAGGATACTGGAAGTTCTCAAAATGCCCTAGTTGAAGACGAGAATTTTGAGGGTATGAATTCGGCTGCCAGAAAACGGAAAGCCCAAGATTCGAGTGAGCAGATGGGGGAATCATTGGATTACACGGAGGTTGATGGTTGTGGTGGTGGTGATAGCAATGATGGGTTTGTGATGGTGGTGATTGGGGTGATTTTGGGGCGGCGGCGGTTGGTTGTGTTTTGCAGGCGGCAATGGTGGTGGTTGGGGCCAAATACTGAAAACAACGAAAACACGTTTTGAAAATTGTGGCCAAATTATAACTGAAAATACCCAAAATAACAAATTTGTCGTTTTGGATTTTCTTTGTAAATTTTAAACTTATTTTTAAAAACTCATTTTCGAAAATAGGAAAGAGAACGCGTTTTCACTGTTTTGGAAAATCGAAAACAGAAAAGAGCTTGAAAACAGCAAAGAGAACAAGCCCTAAGCTTTTCTTCCCAATAAATTTGGGGTTGGCTATACCGATATTGAACGACTGTTCGATTGGTCCGAGTCTTCAGACTCGTCATAGCAGAACGTTGATGAACGGTGAAGTAAACAGTGACTGACAATTGGGCCGATAAATTTGATTTGGGACCAAGAACTCATGACTGTAGCATTAGAGGCAAATAATTAAACAGCCACAATCGAAGAAAGGAACTATAGAAAGAAAAGGAATACTTAGGAAGCCAGAGAACCTAGAACTGTCATAAAATGACAAAGTTCATGAAAAAACCACAACCTAAACTGCCATAGCCATCATAGTATTTGGGTTGGCTACATGAATATGTCCTCCTCTCCCCCATTTGGCTATAACTTTTGGCTTAGCACTAAAGCACTAAAACATTAATTGGCCTTTTCCTCTTCTGCTGAACTTCATAGCCATCATAGTACTTGGGTTGGCTACATGACTAAGTCCTCTCCCACGTTTGGCTATAACTTTTGGCTTAGCACTAAAGCAATAGAACATTAATTGGCCTTTTCATCTTCTGCTGAACTGTCTGATTGGATATCTAAGTACTAATGCTGTAGAGAACATCTTTTCCAGTCTTGCACATTCTTTTTGTTTTGATTCTCATTTTCTCTGTGAGATAGGTAGGATATAAGAGGTCGAATAATTTGTTAAATGTTTCTCATCTCTCAATTACAAGAGATCGTAGCGTTTCTTTTGTAGGTGAATAGATCAGGGAAACTCGAGAAAGATGCTCCGCAGTATACCATCAATGTTGATTTCACTCGGGTGGTTCGTTTGTTGTTCACAGGCATTTTTGAGCAATGAGTTCTTATCTTTTGAGAAACATCTCATTGATTAATACCGTTCAGCTGCTGTTTTTGTAGGTCATGTCTATGAAAGAGGTTCAGCTTCAGCAGATCTTAACTCTGTACGATTATCTATCTTTGTGTCAATTGAGAGAGATGTAAGTTCAGTTAATGTTATCATTTTTGGCCTCAGTAACGCTTATGCTGTTAATGGTGTTTCTAAAACTGAAATTGTAAGCTGAATCTTTATTACTTCCACAATTTTTAAACACTTCTAGTGATTGGATGATTCAAAACTTCCTTTCATTGTTCTGAATTCAAGACTAAACTTGGTTGTCACTGAAGCTCATGTCTGAAAGTTATAGTACCTTACATTTAGTTTCGATTGTTCTTACTGATTTACATTTTTGTGCAAATTGAATATATGTAGTTCATGTTATTTTACCCTCCATGTTTCAGGTCCTATAAGTTCCTTTCTTTTACCCACGGGGTAATTTCTAAAGTATCAATATCTATAGTCAGTTTACTCCCAAAAATGATCAATATTGCCTATTCAGCTGTACCACCAAACATAAGCAGAAGTCTTGACAGTAAGAGGTTCTTTTAGCATGTGAAGTTATGAAGTATCAGGGAACCCAAAAGAGAGAGAGACAAAAAACCAAAAAGAGAGGTAAATGTAAAAAAAGTTGACAGCTATAAACAAAAAATTGTTCCGTAAATGATAAATCTTGAATTCTTCAACCAGTGTTCGGCACCTGAACTCGCTGACCAACGATAACAATTAAATAGACTAAGGACCAACATAAAACTTGATTAGGAAAATAGAAAAAAATCAAAATTCCCTCATTCCCAGCCCCCTTCTACTTCTGTCACCACCTATCCTTATGCACCCGAACTCCATCTTTACCAGACCATGGAACCAGGAGGTCGCTTAATGAATATTATTTGTCAACGACGTAGTTTTAATTGACAAGACTAGGAGGGAGGTATCTGATATATATTGACTTGGAATTCTATGATTTACCGATATGATCTAAGATCTCGGAATTGGAATAAGTTTGGCCACCCAGATTCTTCTGATAGGAAGATAGACCTCAACGGTAGAGAATGCTTCGCCTTATCTTTTCTTCTTCCTACCCAAGAAGAATCAGAGTGGTGAGTAGGGTGAAAAGTGTCATACATTGGTAAACTACTTGGGGAAGAGTTAGGAACAAGAACAAGAAGTGAGAACACCCAGAGCCAGTCCCCTAGCGGTCTTGCGACCCTGCCAAACATAAAAATGATGCGAGTTTTGGATGCTATCGAAAAGTATGGCGGAGGGAGATAACTGGTACTTTTGGCTTCTCCTTAAATGGAATTTGACGTAGAAGTGAACAAAAGTATATTATCAAAATGCGTGGTGATACTTGCGAAAATCAAAGGACTATTCGCTCTTTGGGGTTGGGCCTTTCGTACTAAAATCTGTACAGGGAAATGACAATTATAAAGTGCACCAAAATCTAGTGGATAGGTTCAATATTCTTGAAAAGCCAGGAATAGAAAATAACATATAGTAAATAGGATGTCCTTTTAATGATAATTGGAATAGGATAAAATGGAGTCAAAATAGATCATTATGTGCTAAAGAGTGATTGTGTAGGTATTTAGACTTGATGATTAGAACACGAGGACTTGAAGAAGATGTACAGTGAAGGAATAGAGTGGATGTATAAAATGGAGAGAACTGTTACAGCAATTTTATGTGATCTAAGATACCCGTCAAGTTAAAAGAAAAGACAACTTTACATAATGGTTATCAGACCAATTAGGCTTTATGGAACCGAGTGTTTGGCCACTAAAGGATAAATGTCCATACGATGAACCAAGCAAAAATAAGTACGTTAAGTTTATGCATGACAATACTAGGCAAATACAATAAGAAATGGGTATATGCGTAAACATTTTAAAGTGGTAGCAGTTGAGGATAAATTGAGGGAATCACAAATTATGTGGTTGGACTAGGTATTTCTTTGACCTAAAGAAGCTTTCATTTATAAGAGGGGTGTTGATCATAGTAAAACATGTTACAAGAGGAGGGTTACCAAACTAGTATGGTGCTTGTTTGGGTTTCATTATATGTTGCTGAATTATAATGTGATAGAAATGCTTGGTGGATAAGTGGGTAATAGTTGTGGATCCTATGAATTATAAGGAGATTATAATGAAAGCAAACAAGCACATGGTCTGATATGATTAGAAAATATTTGATTTTTTTTCCCCAATAAATGCAGTGTAGGATTGAATGAGTGATTTTAAAGGATTTATGTTGTTGATCTCTACTTTAATAGGTAAGGGTTAGCTTGTTATTGCTATTGCTTGTTCATCTGGACCATGTCATATATTCATTTGATCTACAGTTTGTGCATCACTAGATGTAGAGTGGATAGATCCAAGAGGTTAACTTCGAGGTCTAATTGTGCTTTAAGGTGGATTAATTGCAATATATGATGAAAATCAATCTCATAATCTTTGTTTAGGGATAGTAAGGTCTTCCTCTGGTATTTCAATGTAGTCTTTGCTATAGTAATAGTTGACAAAATGGCTTTATTATACCGAAATATTTTCATTTGAACTTTATCCTCTTCATAAATGTCAATACAGTTGATTTGGTTTTGAATGCCTCTCCAAGTGAGAGTTCCCTCGATGTATAGTATGAGAGCTTCCAATTATAAGGCTGAAAATCAGCCATTACAATGATCTCGCCTACCATCACTCCAATTACACTAATCACTCAATCACACTAATCACGTTACTAATTACAGATTAATTACNCTTGGTTTTGAATCTCTCTCCAAGTGAGAGATCCCTCCATTTGTAGTATGAGAGCTTCCAATTACAAGGCTGAAATCAGCCATTACAATTCCAATGATCTCGCCTACCATCACTCCAATTACACTAATCACTCAATCACACTAATCACGTTACTAATTACAGATTAATTACATATATGCTAACATCCCCCCTCAAATTGATGATGGTCAATCAAAAAGCATCAATTTGCTCACAAGAAATTGATGACGATGTCGAATCATTGCTTTTGTGAAAATGTCAGCTATCTGAAGAGCGGTGGAAATATGAGGAAGAGTAATGACATGAGTATTCAAGGATTCCCGAATATAATGACAGTCAACTTTAATATGCTTAGTACACAAGTGGTAAACTGGATTAGTAGCAATCTAAATGGCACTCGTGTTATCAGCGTGAAGTGGAGTAGGACCAGATTGAGGAAAACCAAGTTCAGCCAGAAGACCACGAAGCCAGATTATCGCGGAACAAGCAGCAGGCATTGCCCGATAGTCGGATTCAATTGATGACTTAGAGACACGATCTCGTTTCTTACTTTTCCAAGAGATCGGAGAAGTGCCAATAAACATGCACCACCCCGTGGTAGATCGTCGGGTGTCAGAACAACCAGCCCAATCTGCATCACTATATGCAGTGAGATAAAGAGAAGAACTAGCAGGGAAAAACAATTCTCGGCTAGATGTGCCTCGAAGATAGCGAATGATACGATGAACGGCAGCTAGATGGAGATGACGTGGAGTGTGCATGAATTGACTAACCTGCTGGACGGCAAAGGAAATATCTGGTCGTGTAATCGTCAAATAATTCAAACTGCCCACCAGTTGACGAAACACAGTAGGATAGGATAGAAGATCACACTCCCTAGTACTATACTTCGTATTTGCTTCTAGAGGAGTATCCACAGTAAATGAATCCTGAAGACCGGCCAACTTAATCAAATCTAGCGTGTATTTATGTTGATTCAGAAAAATACCAGAGGAATCAGTGTGGACCTCAAACCCTAAGAAATATATAAGAGATCCAAGATCCTTCATATGAAACAAGACCTAAAGATGCTGCTGTAGGCATGTAATCAAAGCAGAATCTGTCCCAGCAATCACTATATCATCAACATAGACGAAGAATAACAATACCAATAGAGCTCTTGCAAAGAAACAAGGAAGAGTCGTACTGGTTCTGCTAAAATGAGATGTGAAGCAAGGTAGATCTAAAATTGTCAAACCATGTCCGTGGAGCCTATTTCAGCCCATATAAAGAACGCTTCAACTTACAGACTTCTGAGGATGAGGTGGAGGTTATACAAGGAGGTAGTGTCATGTAAACTTCCTTTTTGAGATCACTATGGAGAAAAGGTATTTTTGACATCCATTTGATGAAGCGGCTAACATTGAGAGGTAGCAATAGAAATAACTGTTCGAACCGTGGTCATCTTGGCGACCGGAGCAAAAGTCTCCTCATAATCCACACCATACTCCTGTTTATTTTCGAGACCAACCAACCGTACCTTATATCGATCCAAAGTCCCATCAGAGCGTAGTTTGATTGAGTAAACCCACTTGCAACCAATGACTTTAACATTCTCAGGACAATGTACAATATCCCATGTATCATTGTCCTTAAGTGCACGAAGTTCGTCTGACATCGCCTCCCGCCAAAATTCATGTTTTATTGCCTCAGAATACCTTGTAGGTATGGGAATGGATGACAAAGTAGCATAAAGAGATATATGAGAAAATCCATACCTATCAGGAGGACGAGAAAGTCTAGTAGAACGACGAAGATTGTTGTCTGAATCCAGCTCATTTATAGAAGGTAGTGTCTGTGCAGTCTCAGATGGCGGGTCAAGCTCACGAGGAAGCGAAGTTTGGCATCGTCGTTCGTACACGAATCTAGGTTTGAACCGTTCAGGAGCAGAAGACAACTCATCAAAGTGTGGAAGAGTCTGTATCTTCGGTAAAGGCTCAACATGAGTGGGAAAGAAATATTGATTGTCGAAGAAAACCACATAATGAGATATACGAAATCTATTAGAGCATGGATCATGGCAAACATAGCCTTTATGAGAATCACCGTAACCTATAAATGCGCATTTAACAGATTAAGCTGAAAGTTTGTTGCATTCATGAGAAGGTAAATGAACAAAATATACACAACGAAAGTTATGCATGTCAGGTAGTTTGGATGCTTATGATGCAGGCAATAATAAGGAGTTTGAAATTTCAGAACACTGGAAGGAAATCGATTAATTAAGTGGACTGCCGTAGATAATGCCTCAACCCAGAATTTAGGTGGAACTGATGATTCAAGTAATAATGTACGAACAACATCTAACAGATGACGATCGTTCCGTTCAGCAACACCATTATGCTCAAGTGTATAGGGACAAGAACGTTGGGGGACAATCCCCTTTTTATGAAGGAAATCATGAAATTTTAGAGACATTCTCCTCCTGAATCAGACCTTAACACTTTAATACTCGAAGAAAATTGAGTTTCAACATAAGCGATAAATTGTTAAAATACAGAAAACACCTCAGATTTAGAACGAAGAAAATAAATCCAGGTATACTTGCTATAATCATCAATGAATGTAACAAAGTATTTATAATGTGCATGAGATATAACTGGAGTCATACCCTATACATCACTATAAATCAAATAAAAACTTCTTTCAGCAAGACTACCATGAGAAGGAAAGGAAAGAGACTTACTTTTTCCTAATTTGCATGTGGAACAATCAAAAGGAATATGAGGTGAAAATTTATCTTTATTACCCAACAAACCAGAGTTTATTAAATGAGACAAAACAACAGGGCTAGGATGACCCAAACGTTTGTGTCATATTTCACCCTTATTGTTAACTTTATTACAAGCCATAGAAATAACAGGTGGAATGGAAAAGTGTAGAGGAAACAATCGACCAACTTTAGGCCCCTTCGGGAGTATCTTCCCCGACCCCTGATCCTGTAAATACAGCCATCACGAGAAAATCGAACATCACAGTCATTATCTACCAACTGACCTACAAATATAAGACTAGTGGAAAGTGTAGGAGATACGAGAACATCTTTAACAGAGGTATTAACATCTCCAACAGCATGAATGTGTAACTGACTACCATTATCAATCTGAATGTAAGAAGATCCCTTATATGTCCGAATATTGCTAAGAGTATCAGAAGANAAATCGAACATCACAGTCATTATCTACCAACTGACCTACAAATATAAGACTAGTGGAAAGTGTAGGAGATACGAGAACATCTTTAACAGAGGTATTAACATCTCCAACAGCATGAATGTGTAACTGACTACCATTATCAATCTGAATGTAAGAAGATCCCTTATATGTCCGAATATTGCTAAGAGTATCAGAAGAACTAGTCATATGATTAGATGCACCAGAATCAACAAGCCATGATGATAATGGTAGAGAATCATTACCTTGAAGTCCCAAGGATGAAAATGCTGAAATAATCATCTTCTGGACCATCTCAGGAGTAAGAACAGGTGAATTACTAGCAGTAGAGGAAGAAGTACCAACTGTAGGGTGATAGGCATTGGCCTGACGATTCTGAGGTCGAGTGGAGCATTCGGTAATTGTATGCCCTGATTTCTTGCAATAGTTGCAATACTTCTTCGCACAGTGGACAGCAATATGTCCATATTCCTTGCAACTAAAACGTTGGACCTTCCGCATATCTCTACCCTTGCCTTTCCTTTGAGTAGCATAGGCAACTACATTCATTGATAGTTTGTTTTGCTAGTAAGTGGCCTGTGTAGTAAGGCGTTGCTCTTCCTGAAGTAACTCCCCGAAGCACACATCCAAAGAAGGAGTTGGATCACGATTCATTAAATTAGATCGAGTTGCTTCAAACTCAGGCCGCAACTTCATCAAAAACTGATCTCTCTTGCTTTGCTCATGAACTTCTTGAAATGCAGCGAGAGAGGTATTTGGTTCCTTCGCATAAATCATATCAGTTTACGCGGCCCACAGAGTTTGAAACCCAGAAAAATATTCTTGAACGGACAGATCGCCTTGAGTATAACTAGCAATGTCAGACTCCAATTGAAATCGTCGTGCTGTATTGTCTGGTGATAAACTTTCTTCAGATATTCCCACATACTCTCAGCAGTTTTATACAGCCTTAGATTCAGAACAATCATAGGGTCATAGGGTCAATGGACCCTAAAATCCAAATCGTAACCCTAAAATCAGCCATTACAATGATCTCGCCTACCATCACTCAATCACACTATTCACGTTACTAATTGCAGATTAATTACATATATACTAACAGTAAAGAGGCTCCAGATACAGGAGTTAAGCTATCCATTGTTACCTATAACTCGAACCCCTAAAGGTGCTTGCTCCTGTATAGGTGCTGATTCAGTTAGCTGCTAAGAAGTCAGCGCACAGAAGCATATGCCTCCCACAAAGATATTACTCTTTAGGATATAAAAAAGAAAGTACACCTTCAAAGATGGTACTCATTAGGGATGAAAAATAGCACTGGTAATTTTAGAATGAAAGTTTCGCTGATGGAGCTGGAAAATAACCAAAGGAGTTTCTCTAGACTGATCGTAAAGGTGAGATAATGAACCCTGTGTACATCCCCTGGAGAAAAACGGACCAACTATTCAAAAGTTTAATGATGGGCACCATCTATACAACTTTGTCTCTTATTGTCTTACAATGTACTACTCTCTCTTTCTTTGTTTTTTTTTTTTTAAATTTCTCTCTATTGTTTTGAACTCGATATATCCATTAACTGATACAGATTTGATCATCTGTGGTAACAAATACTGGTTATAGATGGTTCTGTACTAGTTTATTCTCTTTTGATGTTGTAGATATGGACGTTATCGTCCCTGGCGGACTCCTTTAGATAGAAAGCTCAAGGGGTGGCAAATCGCATGGTGGCAATATGCTCAACAATCTGTTCTTTCTGATGTTCGAAGGAGGTTGAGGAAAACTTCTTGGAAATATCTAGGAGAGCGTCTGTAAGTTTTTTATTTTTTTATGAAATAGTCAATTTCTTCTATTGGTATGTTGACAATTGGACATGGGATCATTGTTTTCTAAAATTGCAATTGCAATTGCAATACATGTTTTAGTGATATGCACATCTGGTCTGGTACAATTTGTCTGATATGCACCATCCTTGCATCTTGAGGTGGCCTTCCTTTTCTCTCTCTCATTTTGCTTATGATAATTTGGAATATCATTATATCATACATTATTTATCTAAATCACAATCTATTTAGAATGAAACTTTTATCTAATGAGAGTTTCTTTTGAGGTGCATAATTTAAGTAAACTAGCTGCATCATCTTGAATTTTTAATAGATATAATGGAGTGAGAAAGTTTGGGTTGGGTAAATAATGAGAGCACAAGTGGTTGGAAGGTCACAACAAATGTGATGTAAGGAAAGGCGGAACGAATTAGGGACAAGCACGAGGGAAGATAATGATTGTGTATAGACCCATTATACATTTGGATACTTGATGGTGTAGGTCAAGAAAGTCATGTTTAGTTGAGCACATTTAGTAGATATTTGAATTTTGCTTGATGTTGTGAAGCCTAAATCAGAAAAGTGATCATGATCTTGCTTGGTCGGAAATCGCGTCATGATTTTTGTGTTCATGAATTTAGCTAGTTTGAACAGATTAATCAATGCCAGCATTTATTTCCCTAGTGCATGTAATGCTAACAAGGCTCCCACAGCTGTCAAACTACAAAGTTAAGCTCTTCAAGACCTGTCAATGCACCTCATATTACGTTGTAATATATCTGTCCAAATTGATCCTTCTTAATCCCTTTATTATTTTTTCCTGCCCTGAAACCTCATTCTCTTTCTTTCTTTTCTTCTCTTTTTTTCTTTTCAGCAGGTGATATATTAAATTTTGTCGCACTGCCATACTTTAAATAGCATTCATTTCAATTAATGGTCTACATGTATGCATGCCATGTACACGACTGAGGGTTGATTATCAATTTGATCATATTTGACATGTTGTGATTGACATTTTGTCCTCCTCTGAAATGCAAATGTTCAAATTTTGAACTTTTTGACAGAAACTGTCGCCGGAAATACGTGAGCTTGTACAGGATCAAGTTGAAATGCTTCAAACAGGACCAGGTGAGGTTTTATACTTGTTAATAATTTTTCTTATCCAAATCTTTTAAATATGAATACTTATTTGTTATTTAATAATAACTTTGAGTTAAAAATATTATATATTTCGATAAAGAATAAAACAGACCATGACAGAGTTTTCAAGAAGTTTCAATATCCAACATGTGTCTAACACGGACATGCTACCTTAGTTGAAGTGTCCGTACTTTAGAGTTTATATAGTAAGAGGACGAGGTGTCCTGTACAAAATTTCAGAAAAGTCAAAAGTCATATCAAGAAACTAAAGAGCTCTCTATCTCACTGAATATCCAATGGCAATGTATAGTATGGATCTGAGTTTATTGTTGAATGCAAAGAGTCCAAAAGGCAGTGTGAAAGGAGCTAGGAAAGATTAATCTCCATAGAATCATTGTCACCTACTAATGTGAGTAAGTGGCAGAGATTTTTTTTGGAAGGTTTATGGTATGATTTTTCTGAACTGAGCATGTTATGTTGACAGCTGACAATTTCAGCAGGCATGGAAAGCTGTGTATAAATTGGTTCATGCTTCATGTGTAAAGAGAGAGAGGAGGATGTGAAGTTTCTGTAGAGTTGTGGAACTTTATAATCTTTGTATTTTGAGTGACGATGGTGATGCTGGACTTAGTTGCTTTATTCAATCACTGTATAGTCGACTCCCTTTTCTTTGTATTAAAAAGCCTTGGTGTTTCATGATGTGACTTCTTTGGATGGAACAAATAGAGTGAGTGAATAGATATCTTTCTAACACCTGTAATGTAAATAATTTGGTTTGCTCCTTTGTGGGGGTTTTAGTATATTTTGTGGTGACCTAGGTCCTTATAAGTGGTATTAGAGCCAACTTCATAACGCTATCCACTTGGGCAATGTGGGATTGTGGAGTAGGCCATGAATTTGAATCGGTGATGATGTGATATATTTAAGTTGTGATGTTTGTTACTGCCATCCCTCATGAGTTCTGTGGCAGTTATGTAAATGGAAGGATATCAGCTGCTCATGCTCGTCACCATGGGCTTAAGCATTTTGCACCAGTAGATCAGAATCCAGCATTTTGCCTGGGGTGATAGTGAATCAGCTGAGTCCTTTTAAGTGCAGACTTTGGCTTGTGCTAGTTACCCTTTATTTAGGAAATATATTTTGGAATAGAAAGTAACTTGGGAGCTCAACCTCTGTGCTGCAAGATACAGAAAAACAGACTCCGAAGTATCCATATGAGAGCATATGCGTGCAAAATGAATACAGAATGAGAAAAACATCTCCAAAATTTCATATAGATTCCACCTAAACTTCCTGACAAAATGATAATTCTTTTCTAGAAGAATGCGAAGAGTATCTTGATAAAGCTTGTAATGTCTCAATTATGTAATCCTCTCGAATCTGTCTTGCCATTTGATCTAAAGTAGGCATTCTAACTATGACAGTTTGTTAAGATTGGTATCTTTTCAGAAGATGAGCTCTAGTGTTGATGGTATTCATCCTTCCCTTAATGCTGCCTCATCTCAATAACAGAGTGAATTGCTACTGCTGGCTGATGCCTGATGAAACTTTCCCCTCCACCCTAAATTTTCCAGTTACTTCATCAATTTCATCTCTTGCTCTCATTCTCTTTGTCTAACTTAATTGTGATCATCAGGTGATAGAAGAAGATGTCCAGCAGGAGTTGGAGGAAATGGAGAAAGCAACTGATATAGATGACATCTTGGGTTACAGATCTATGGCTGAACGTGAGCTAGAGGTAAGAATGATGCTTAGCATGCTCAGAAATTGTAGTCGAGTTCTGGTCCAGTTAGTTTCTTACATTTGAATCTTTGGTTGTTATCTTTACATTTTTGGTATATTTGGCAGCTAAGCTCTATCGAAGCCCCTTTTTTTATCTAATACCAATTTACTTCCCTCTTATAAAAAGCATGAACGAAAAATAATAAAAGTGTCTATTTTGATTTTGAATTAATTGAACAGAAAGCTTTTTGTGAATGTTAGTCTCCTATTTTTAGGATTTTCTAGTGAATTCACCCTCCAGCCAAGAAAGCAATGCTGTAATTTTTGAAAAATCTCTGGAAGATAGTCGTCTTCCCAGCAAGTCCCGTGGATGGTTAAACTGGTTGTCCCGTGGGATGCTTGGTGCTGGTGGAACAGATGATTCTAGCCAATTTTCAGGTGTTATTTCCGATGACGTAATAAAGGTATGCATTTCCCTTTGGTCCTTGGATTTTATTAATTATGTCTAGAAGGGGCGGTGCGAAATTATTTTGATAGTTTTGTTCTTTCTGAGAATCTTAATTTTATCTGTGCAGGATATATATGAGGCGACAAAATTCCATCCTTCTCCTTTACTAAATGGCGACGTTTCCTTGATGGATGAAGTTTTCTTCTCTTCAATCAAGTTCAACATTCGTGAAATTTATGCGACGCTTCTGAGTGTGTATGTGACTTATTTCTTGTACTTTGGAAGAAACTTTTAATAGAATTTTATATTTATTCCTCACTTACTTCTAGTAGTCCTCAAAGATATCAGTGCCTGCACTGAAGTTGTAAGTGATTTTTTTTTAGGACTTCTAGAACCTTAAAAACACTACATGTCTAGAGTTTATTTTTTGTGTTGAAAAAATTATGACCTGTGCTGGTGTTGCTGTTATCAACAAGGTAGAGGAGGCTACAGATTAAATTGTTTGTGACAGATATCCGGGAATGCATTCTCGTGTCTCATAATACAAGCTTTTTTACCTTTTGACTAAACATTTGCTTTCCATGTGCAATTTTTCAGTTATGTGCTTCATAAGATCATCATGGATACTGTTCTTTCCCCCCACAGTGCCTCGAATGCAGATTGAATCTCTTCTTATATATCTTCCACTGCATCTCTTTTTTCCTTTACAGTACTTGATGATCCCACATGTTCAATTAGTTTGCATTTTAATTGTGTTACTTCTGGCATCTGGTAACTAGTAGCTATCAATGCTGGCATTTTATTAGAGATCTATACTTTTTTATTGTTTCTTTGCATGTTACTATTGGGATTTGCAGTATTATATATCACAATTTCTTCAGTTTGATCCTGAAAGAAATTTTTGTTACTGACATATAATTTGCAGTCATTATTGTTGTTAATGCATTAAGTCCATTGATGAGAATGATTACACATCATTAGTATTTTTTGCTGGGTTGCACCATTACTGGAATTGTATCTTTGGTTTTATTTATCCTCCATGTAAGGATGTATATAATGAAATTCTGACACCTATCATACTTAGGGACTTGGGCTGTGCTATTGCCGATGTGATGCTAGATGAGATTTCTGTTGAGGGCAAGCTCTGGGAGAAATCTGGAGTAGTTACTGCCTCAGTCAAGTCTGTGCAGTTGCTTAATCCACGTAACAATCAATTTATTTTATTAACAAAAAAGGTTTGTATAAATTTATTCCAGTCTCATATATGTTAATTTAATTCTATCTTCCATGAGAAAAGTTTTGAAACATGGATGCTAAACGTGAAAATCCAATACCATGACAAATGTTTCTACAAAAAAATAAGGGATGCTTTGATAAGTGTTGGTACCGATCGACTGTCTTTTTATGAGTGCATGGCTTCTTATTTTAGCATGCTACTGAGTGTTGATTGTGTGATCAATGAAGAGCTAAGATAATTGCCATCTAGTGCATCTGCTTAATATTCTCTGGAGGTCGTATATTTAATAGGGTACTGGTATTCCATTTTCCGGAGCGTTAATATTACAGAATTTTGTAATTTCTTTGAATTCTGGAAAGCAAAATATTTGTTTGTTTTAAAATATGTTGCTGTCTTTTGAATATTTTGCTTGCACAGGAGTAGCGTTTTCTAAAGGGCATCCAATAGTAAGAAGGTGGTTCGATGGTTTTAAATAATTTTATTGCGGGTCTCATTTCTTATTGAGTGCTGTATATATTTATTAATAAGTTTTGATGCAATGCACCACTCACTGATCCAGTCCCATGGCAACTGGTCTTTCTACTTTCCTCTCAACAAGTTTTGAAACTGCACGACTGCATATTTATGGTTGGAAGCATGATAGTAGTCTACATTACCGGCATCACAGTGGCATGACAAATTCTGATTTCATGGATTCAAGATACTATGGTCATACCCCGAACTTTGCCAATGTAGTGCAGCTTTGACCATAATATAGTGTAAAAGTGCTACAATTTTAATCATGATATACCAATTGCAAACTAGAGCATGCTCTGTCTAGAGGGTCAATTTTACAATAGTATACATCATGTAAAGACCTTGTGTTTTTGTTTCTCATGTATTTGCTGGATGCACATTCTGATTAGACTTTAAGTGATTGGAGTTGCAAACAGCCAATTTGTTTTTCATTATTTTTTTTCCCACTGAAACGATCACATATTTTAGAAATGCCTGCAATTAATAAACAAATGTTGTAGATTAATTGTTTCTGACATCTTTCATCAATAGTTCATTGCCCTTAATTGCTGCAGGTCTATTCTGAGGAAAATCCTCTTGAAATTCATCCTTCTCTGAATATCAAAATTGACCTTTCCCCGACAAATTCTGATGTTAATTTATCAGTCAAGGTAGTCACTCTGTCCTCGGCTCTTAAGAGTTTTAGCTGTTCCAAAATTTGAGCTCAGTAATTTTCACCATTATTTCTCCTTATTCTTGTTTTGGAGATTATTGACTGGGGTTGATGACTTGTAACTTTTGTATTCAGGTTATACTTCATCCAACTGAGGTTATCTGTGATTCTGAGTTTCTTAGAAACATTGTGGATTATTTTCATGTCTTGAAACACTTGAGCTTTCAACAGGAAAGGGTAAGTACACACGTGCATGCATGTATCTGTGTATATTTATCAAACCTCATGCTCTTAAAATTCTTTAGTTGACTTCTTTTGATGAGTTCATGCCTTTTTTTTTCTTTTACTTTTCTTTTTCTCTTATTACGAGGTTGGTTTTTCTTTAGTTTGCTTCTCACTTGATTTCTTTGTATAGGAAGTAGTACTTCTCCATTTATTTCATTCTTTCATGCATTTGATTGTTTTGCTTTTGGGAGGCAGGTTTATGCCCCCTTACTTTTGTTCTCATGAGTTTGATTTTATATACGATCGGAGAATCCAAACCCTCATCAGCCTTCCTTGGTGGAGTTTG
>CAIGRK010126826.1:0-15474 GCA_903798315.1 Fraxinus greggii
AGGATTTAGCTTTTGGGTTTAAATTATTTTAATTTTTATTTATTTACTTACTCTCGAAGGTTAGCCAAATATAACTAATGTGGCTTAAGCAAGGAGTGATGCAACATATTGAGGTTGCTTGCATGTGGGACACATGGTTTGGTGGTGGCCTTAGATTTAATTTTCGAAAGAAAAGATGTCCACATCTAGGGTGGTAAACATGTAGATCAATGGGTTGTGTATTTACATTATTTTATAACGGACTTTAGAAAATTAAATTTGAATATTTTTAGTATTTTGATGTTATCCTTAAACTTGACAAGGTAGACGAGAATAAGGATTGGCAGACAAGATAAATATAAATTATTGAACTAAGGGGAGGAAAATAAGGTTTAATGTGAATGAGATTCTTCTATCATATTGTTATATCCTATTTACAATGCTTGGAAGCTCTTATCCACTTGGATGGGGCTCATATATGTATGTTTCACATTCTAAATGTGCATGGTAAGTGCCATTGAAATATTAAGGATTGGACTTAGATTTTCCAATAATAAATTTTGTGTTAAATGATATTTTTTGAGGATGTGCGGTTAAAGTAAGTAAAAATTAGGGATCTACATGGAAAATTATTTTATTAAGAGAATGCGCGATTGAAAATGGTTGGATAAAATGAGTTTTGTTTGAGCCTTGTTTGAGCCCCGTTAAAATGTTAAGAACGCATTTTGGAATAATTGATTGTTGAAGAATGTGTGGTTAAACATTAAAGAAAGTTTTTGATTTGCGTGTAATATTAGGGTACGTTTGATTGACAATTTTTTCACCAAAAATATTTTCATGGGTTGCACGACCATATTTTTTCAAAAACAAGAAAAATATTTTCTTTAGTGAGAGATGATTTTTATTTTTCATATAATTCATTATCTCTGTCTCTCGTCTATCCACCAATAAAAAATGAACAAATATAATATTTTTTAAGTTGAAAACTAAGTCAATCAAACACATTTAATTAATAATTTTCATGCAAATTATTTCTAAACAATTGAATTGCCGATAATTTATTTTCTTTCCACGTAAACTACATGCTCTCAATCAAATGAATCCTTATTTTATTAAAGTATGTGTGGTTGAAAAGAAGAGAGAGAAAAATGTACTGTTGTAAATGATAAGTTTAGTAGTGAATGACAATTGTATCACTGCAATCCTAGAAATAATTGCTATTATATCCTTAATCATGCCATATAAATATAGAGTTTTGGTTCTCATTATAATATACACAAGTCTATTAACTTTTATTCTATATTCTCTTTTTCTCTCTTTTCACAACACGTTATCAACACGAAAATTTAATTTTTCAAAATTTAGAGAATGTAGTAACTTTTAAACATAATCATCTATCATATGCACCAAAATTAATTTGGTAATATGTGAATTTTTTTATGCAGATAACACATAATTTATGTGTATTTAAATTTTTTGTCGAAGTTGCGTGTACAATCACACGTGTAACCAATTTCTTGTATCTGCTGTTGTCGCAATTTATTTGTTTTCATCAGTTTGTGTACATTAATGTGGATGGGGATGGAGACAACCTTTTCTGATTTTTTATTTTTTCTGATCTTTTTGGTTTTTTTATTTATTTAATGTGGTAATTATCAAGTTACTTTGGACAAAATTGTTCAAATTTTGACTTTCTTGTTCAACTAACGGTCAAATCATTTAATTAGACCTATGCTGCATATTTCTGAAAGATTATGGATCTTTGTTGACATAAATTGAAGATCGTGATAAAGTCTGAATGTGACTTCACATTATAGTGTCTACATTTTATTTTGTTATCTATAATAAATTTAATATTGTACCATTTATCTTGCTTACCCTATTTTTGAATATAAATTGATAGTAATTTATAAATTCGGTCAAATTAAATATTAATCTCGATAATACTATTTATTATTAATATTCACATATTTCAAGAAATTCATTATTATTTATCTTTATAAATTTGACAAATAAAGGAAATGATAAACATACTTTACAAAGTTGATTTTAATCCATTTTGCAAAACCCCACACCCACAACTCCATAATTTTCTGCGAAAATTAAAGAAAAATAAAATAATGGAAAAAAGAGGCCGCACTAGAGGGCAATTGGGGCAAATGGTCCTCAATTTATGAAAGTTCTGTGTAAATGGTCCTTAGAATTTAAATCGTGACAAAAAATCATTGACCTTTAACTTAATAGTGAAATTGATATTTTTGAATGATTTTCATCTAATTGACCATCAATAGTGTCAAAATTTTGATAAATAGACTAAAATGTCATTACTTTTAATTAAATAAAATGATTTTTCTTTAGAATCCGGCTACTTGATCGATCAGAATAAATAAGATAAGTGAAAAAAATAAAATTTAAAAATATAACAAAAATAAAAACTCATCTTACCAACCAATATCTCGTAGGTGCATGTGCGATGCAATCAATGATTGCTTTAAAACAAATTGTCACATAAGTAAAATGGAAAGTTTATAGAAAAATACTTCTAATACAAGCTGATATAAACTTTATCGATATGATAGTAGCATGGAGAAGAAGACATTGAAATACTTTCAGAATTAATTACACTAATCTCTAGTGAATAGAAATACTCATGATTTTCGATGCATTCGATGGATTGATATCTAATTGTATTTTTCACTTATTTCATTTTTATTTATTTAAACTAAAGTAAGGAAATTTTAATTTTTATATCAAAACTTCGATATTTTTAACTATCGATTAGATGAAAACTATTTAAAAAGTATAATCACGTCATTAAAGAAAATGTTAGGAATGTTTCTGCTTAATTTTGAAAGTTAGGAACTATTTATGCAACAATCCCATAAATTAGGGACCTTTTTCCCCTACACTAGAAATAGCCGTTACATAAGGGTCCTTTAGGAAAACGTAGGGACAATTCTGTCATCTGCACATTTCTCATAACACTAGGCATAAATTTCTCTGACACATTTATTACTACTACATGATTATGAATAGAAAATAATTTTTTTATTTAATATATTATTTTAATTTTGAGAGCAAATTAGATAAAAAAAATTAATTTAAACATTTTCTCTTTCTTTATATTAAATTATAAATAAATAAATAAAAAGCTCTTGGTCCCAAAAATAAGCGGGTAAATCATAATTTAACAAAAGTGTAGTGCCAAACAAGGTCTTAAAAAAGTGAAGAAAGTATGGGCAAGAAAATGGTGAGTTCTGTTCTGTGGATACTCCCTAATTAAAGAGATTAGGACGGGAATGAGAATGTAAAGTATAATTTACACACATTCCGATGCTCTTTATCAGTGTGAATCAACTGTTGTAGGCATTTCTCGCTCTTTTCGTATGTTTATCATTTTAGCATTGCCCGCATTCTCTCTCTTTCTGCGCTACAAAAAGAACTGCTTTTGGGCTCCCAGAAAAGGAGAAGTATTGTGCATGGATTGATTGTATACCCAAATCTTCGGTTGATTTGCCAATCGATTCAGGTTTTGTTTTTCATAACCAAAGATTTATTTATGACTTCCTCGTCTACTCATGTTTTTCGGAATCCTCTCCTTTTTTTTCATGAAAAAACGGAGCAGGGTCCTCTATTCTTTCCTTGAGTCGAAATAAAACCCGTTAACGAAAAGGATTTGTTGTAATTTTCGTCTGTTTTTCTTAGTGTTAAATCTCAGTGCAGTGGTAGACTCGGTGGGTTTTCTGTTTTCTTTCAAAACTTCTCTCTCGTGTGAAAAAGGTTTTTGCCCTCTTTTTCTGATCTGCCTTTGCTTTGATTTTGAGAAATTTTATTGTTATTATTGAAAAAAGAGAATCGTGACTTTCTTTTTCTGTATTGTGTGCTATTAGCTTTTGATTGTAAAATAGAAATGGGGTTAATTTCGTGAATTGCGTTTTCAGAGGTTTTAGGGGGAAAATATTGAATTTGACACAAAAGTGGATTGCGAATGCGGTTGAGTTCATGAACACCGAAGTGGTTAATTTTATGAAGCGTGTTTTTTAATTTCGACTGTGAAATGGGAGCAACAAATTCAAAATCTGAGACGAGTGGTGCTTTAAGGCTGTGCAAAGAAAGGAAAAGATTTATCAAGCAAGCCATTGATTCTAGGTATGGTTTAGCAGCTGCGCATGTTTCATATGTTCAGTCTCTAAGAAATATAGGCATTGCTCTGAGGAGATATGCTGAGGCTGAAGTCTTGATAGAATCCGCTCTATCAATTACAGCCACTGAAAATGATAAAACTCCATCACATTCTTCATACTTGTCGCCCTCCCCATCGCATATTGGTGGCACTTTAGATTCTCCAGTGCTCAATGGGAGCCCGCTATCGCCACCTACAGCTAGAGTTAGTTACATGAGGTCAGGTGGAGGTAGTGCTTTGACTGTCAGAGTGAATCAACCGCCTAGGAATATGTATGTCGAGGAGGGTGAATTTTCAATGCCTCCACCTCCACCTCCGCCTCCTGAACCAGGCTCGTCTTGGGATTTTTTTGACCCTGCTGATGAGCATGAGAGCTTTAGATTTGTGGGGCAGAATGACTTGAATTTGAACTTTGATGATGTGAGAATCAATGGGAATTTTGGTGAAACAGGTGTTGATGATAACACTAGTGGGATTCAAGAAGGGCCTATGACAACGAAGTCGGAGACTCCAAGAAATGGACACGGTAAATTGGTCGTGAACAATTCGAATTCAGCCAAATACGAGAAGAATGAAAGCAGTAGTCAGAAAAGAGTCTATGGTGAAGTGAAAGATGTAAACAATGAGATAAAAGTGAATGGATCAAAGGGAAATGTGGCGGGGAAAGTTCCTTTAGAACAGTATAATTTGAAGATAAATAAATCTGCAGTAGAAAAGGATGTATGTGCTGAAAGGGAAGATCCTTCGGAGTATATAACACACAGGGCTAAAGATTTTCTCTCTAGCATAAAGGATATTGATAACCGGTTCTTCAGAGCATCTGAATCTGGGAAAGAGGTATCGAGGATGCTTGAGTCCAGCAAAATCAGTATCGGATATGAGGCAAAAGGTAATAATTTCTTGATGACATCAAGAAAGCACATAATGCACTTTTGAATTGAGAAACTAGTGATAATTTCTTTAGTTTATTGAAATGTAATTCTATGTTGTGAACTTTAAGTTATAGTTGTTCTGACTCTGGTGTGCTGGTTTGGAACTCTAATGGCATTATTTTCAGGTAAATCATCATCTTCTGTTTATTTAGCCTCTTTTCGAGCTGCTTGTTGTCAAGGAAGAGGTGCTAATGTCCCTGATGGTATGTACCAGCTTGTACCTAGCACCATAGACCGTTATTTACTAATTTCATTGGTTCTAATTAACTTAATCATTTTACAACTTAGCTGTTTTGTCAAAATGAGATGCAGTACTTTTAATTTATGTCTTGATCAACATTTAATTTAATGCATTTGTTCATCGTCCTTCTGTAAAACATTGGGTATTATCACTTTTGCAACATCTCTTCTACTTGATTTTCTTTCTAACTGGAAAATTAACATGAATTTAAAGATAGCACTGACATTGCAAAAGTATTGAGAATTGCTCTGCTAAGTTGAAACTTAACATGATAAACCTTCATTTCTGTCAATTTTCATACTTAGAAAATGTACAGGATCGGAACATGTGACCAAGGTTATAACCTGGAAACGGACAACATCATCACGGTCATCGTCCTCTAGGAATCCTCTTGCCACAAAGGATGACAATGATGACAGTGGAAGTGATTTTATTGAAGAGTTCTGCATGATTTCTGGAAGTCACTCTTCCACACTGGAGAGACTTTATGCGTGGGAAAGAAAGCTGTATGATGAAGTTAAGGTACTTGATTTAATATTGCCACAGTGAAATTAAGTGCACGTGGTTTTCTTCATTTTTTGACGTCTCTCCATTTCTTAATAAGAATGGGTGATAATATTCTGCCTAAATAGTAAACACAGGTAATAAAATAAGACAATATTAAAGATCTGAGACATATTATTTCTCAATTCTGATGACAATGACAATCCTGCATATAAGCCACCTCAAAGAAAATGGCATGAAAGACGTAACAGTAGTGTGTGTCTTAAGGTTGTTATATTATTATTTGTATACATCAATTTTCACATTACAGGTTAAAGGAAATTGGGGTTTGTAAAATGAATCACGATTAAAGAGCTCAAATGAAACTTGTAGAATATCACTTTGCCCCTATTTGGCACCGATCTAGATTTTAATCTAAGTCAAAGTTAACAATCAATTTTAACCATATATTTCATGGGTCGCACAACTTTTCAACCACACATTTCATCAACTTTTATAAAAATCTACTAAAAATCTGATTTTAATTCCTACCAAATTGGCATTTTTTGTTAATTGATAGATCTTTGTTGCCTAGGTCATGATTTGTATTTACATTGATTGTTGACAAACCTTGATAGAAGGGGGAATTCCATTACCTTGAAACTGACCATTCCGGTTCCCAGGAGTGTATTCATACTAGCTCTTGCTTTTTGTCTGGGGACAGGGGGTAGGTTTCATTTTGCCTAATTAATATCAAATTTGCTTACTCTGTGGATAAACTCTGAAAATATTTTTGAGATGTTAGAAAACTAGTGGGAATATTTACAATACAGAATGTCAAATGTGAAAAGAAACACGAGGTTTGTGGCGGTTGTGAGAATTATAGTTTCAATGTTGCCATTATGCTGGAGTTAACTACCCAAATCATTAAGCATTTTCAAAGTGGTTCGGCCAACCAAATGGGAAATCACGACAAAGCTGGCAAATTCAGAATAAAATGGAATGGATCACTCAAATAATATTATTATCAAATATGCACCACTTATAAATATTGGAGAATGTGTTGTGTAAACCTAAAGAAACTCCCGTTCACAATAATGATTCAATCCTAGTATGCGTTAGAAGTAAGAAGAGAGAGAGGTAGACTAAAGGCATCGTTGCTCAATGTGCTAGCTAAACGTTTGACTTCTTGGATCTTTCGGTAGATGGATCCAGCGTAGCCAGGGAAAAATGATTCACATAGCCTACAGAAGCTATTAAAAATAAGACTTATTTTGTTGTTGATCGTTGTCAAGGGTTACAACTGGTTGGATACTGCAAAGGAGATTGAGTTCTTTGGTGAGTCAATTTTTTTGGGCATAATAAAGTTACACCTACTGACTAACTTGGCTATTGTTTTCGGTATGAACTTGATTCAAAGAGTTCTGCACCCTCGAGGTGAAAGAATGCATATTGCTCATTGTTAGTAGCCTTAGTGATGTGTTACCCATTTTTGTTCTTACATTATTATGTCAACTAATTTATGTCTGTTTCTTTGGCCTATCTAGGCCAGTGAGTCTATCCGAAAGGAATATGACCGCAAGTGTGACCAGCTACGGCACCAATTTGCGAAGGATCTTAGTCCTCAAACAATTGACAGAACACGGGCAGTGGTGAAGGATCTGCATTCACGAATTAGAGTGGCACTTCATGCTGTTGATTCAATATCAAAGCGAATAGAGAAAATGAGGGATGAAGAATTGCTCCCGCAAACTATAGAACTTATTCAGGGGTGAGAAAAACTTCTATTCCCTAAAACCCTTGAGACTTATAGTATTGGTACCTTAATTTCACACCACATAGTTAAGGTGCTTTTTCTCTTCAAGCCAGATCTGTTAAGGTGGATTAGACAATAGCCAAGAAAAAGAAGTTAAAATATTTTCAATACTATTACTTAATTCCTTCTAGTACTATTTGTCAAACACGGTGTAGTTTAAATACTCAATCCTGTGTCCTTGTCCATTGAATTCTGTGCAGATTGGCCCGGATGTGGAAAGCCATGCTCGAATGCCATCATAACCAGTACATAACTATCTCGTTAGCTTATCATGCAAAAACTTCTGCGGGAATTCTTCATGGGGAAACACAAAGGCAGATTATAAATCAGCTTCTGGATGAGGTAGAGTATTTTGGCCTGAGTTTTGCTGATTGGATCAACAGTTATACATCTTATGTGGAAGCGCTCAACAGCTGGCTACAAAACTGCATTTTGCAACCACGCGAGCGACAAAAGGGACGAAGAGCATTCTCCCCTCGTCGAGTTCTGGCCCCACCTATATTTGTCCTCTGTCGGGACTGGTCAGCCGGAATAAAATCTTTGCCATCTGAAGAAGTTAGTGATGCAATCAAAGCTTTTCTATCTGATTTGAGACGTTCAGTTAGACACCAGCCAGATGAATCCCACAAAAAGGAAACGGCAGATGATTTGCAAATCAATGAAGAATCAGAGAGTAAAGATGAGGGGAAAAATGAAGATCGAGCTTCAAATTTAAGCTGCATACAGACAAGTTTGACTAAGGTTCTTGACTGGCTGACGAAATTCTCCGAGGCTTCAGTGAAAATGTGTGACGATATTCGACAGAAATGTGAAACCGCTCGAAATGCATATGACAATTATAGAGCACCTCCAAGATCCTTCAGCATTTGAAATGATCTACAGTTTCATTTTAATATCAAGTCGATTGTTAAAGTAGATATTTGTAAATTCAGAAGTTTGGAGAGCTTTTCTTTCTTTTTTCTGAAACAACCTGGTTGTAGAATAATAAAATTTATGGCAAATGGATTTGTGATTTGTGAAGGTGAGCTAACAGATGGGATGACTAGACATTCTCTTATCTCAGAGGTTCTCTTTGTGAGTTCACAATCTGTTAAATTCTCTCTTTACTGTTCTTCAACCCCCTTTCCTTACTGAAGATAAATATAATCTCCACAACAAAGTACCATTAACAAGGGAAGAAGCAGTTAAGACTATAGCGTGCAAAACCCTTTCTTTCGTCTCGAGTCTCCCTGTGCATGTTATTGGTCTTACTGCTGTTGTACATATAAAAGTGGCTCTCTATCTCGGGTTATTCTGTTCCTTTAAGATTCTCTGATTTTCAATAAAATAATTTTATGCGTAGATTCATAATTTTCCCTATTTTAACTAGATATCTTCAAATAATTCACTTGTCACAAAATTTGTTCCCAAAGAATCCACATCAAACATTTTTTGATCTGTAATTGGTTTGCAAAAGAAAGCATATGCTTTTAAGATAAAGCCCATTTAGACAAACATTGCAGAGTTGCTCTTAAACTTTGTACCGTGCTGGATATTTTGTCTGACAAAGGACGGCCAGAATAACGATTTCATTGAATTCATATATATGCTTTTGTGTACCAAACGATTTCATTGAATTCATATATATGCTTTTGTGTACCAGAGGATAACAATTTTGCCACATGAATCAATTTGCTCATGGAAGAAAATTTCCAAAATATTTTTTTACTTTTTAATTTTAGAATCCAGCATATTGGGTGTACTGTGAATAAGCTTCTTCTGCAGCCTGCATTCCTATTGGAGCCCGTGTCACATGATCTGGGAGTTCAAAACCATCTACAAGTTCCTTCGCAATATTCTTCACTTGGAAGCTCAGGTATTCCGTCAATTTGTGAATTGCCTGCAAACCAGAAAGCATGTAGCCATTTTCACCTTCAACGTTTACTTGATACAGGAAAAGGAATGCATCTTATAACTGATTCCAATAAACAGAGGAAAAAGTGGTAAATTCACCAGGCAGTTAACATTGTCAATTGAAGATAAATCTGCGTGAAACCAGTTGAGATGATTCACTGGTTAGAGAAGTTATTGGGCTAGCATAATGGTGAATTTGGAGGAAAAGGTCAACCTAAAATTACATGGTATGAGGTGCTCGGAAGGGATTTGAACCTTTGTGGTTTAATTTTGGAGAACGCTTTAGATAAAAAGATTTGAATCAGAGAATTCATCTAAATAATCCCAGTTATAGTATAAGATAAAGCTCTGTTGAGTTGCTTTGAATTTCCTTATCCTATAAAACATCCTTTTACAACTTTTTCAACAGGGGAGTTTTGGCACAACGGAATTTCGACTACCAGTTTTTCTACATATTAGGTAACCAATGCAGATATCTGATTTATTTATCATCACGTGAAGCACTAAATTACCTTAGCTTTGTTAGGGGCAACATAGTCCACATTGCGATAAGTCCCGATGTCATTCCAGATACGATCCAATGCATATAAATCACAAACAAGTTTCAGAGCTGCTCGAGAACTCGCATCAGGACAACTGAAGCAGAGAGAAGGACAAAGTTAAAGATAGCAACAATATAGAGGAAAAGGAATGAACTAAAAATGGAAGTAGGCAGCACCTCCGAACAGCTTCAATAAATTTTGCCAGGATAACAGATTCTATGTGAGACTCTGCAAGTGTCAAAATATGATTCAAACATCTATTCCAAGCACCAAAGCTCCCAAGTGTTTTAGAATGCTTCCGGAGTCGAACTGCAACACTTTGAAGCAATCGTGATGTACGGTACTGCAACAACAATCATCACAAACAAAATTGTTAAAAACAATAAGCACTTTTCTACTATAATTTATACGTCTGACATCAGTTTATAAATAAATACCCACCCTAAAGGCATCCAATTGAAAGTTCGGATTTCGTAAATGATCTTCACCTTCCCACCTACTGGTTACAGGGTTTGGCTGTGAGAGATAGGTGTTCATGGATTCCTTGAGGTAGTTCCAAGTGACCGAGAGTGTCCCGCCTTGGAATTTCTCTTTGTACTGCTTCAAGAGGTAAGCCGCTACCTGCATTGCAAGATGATTTTTAATTGCATCCAGGACACGACGGACTTGTTTTACATGTAGAGTACTGAACAAGAAAGTATAGCAAACAAGATTTTAACTTATTTTTATTTCTTCATAGAGTCCAGTAGTGTACAGTTCAAGATAAAAACCTGCTGCAGAAGCACGGTGTTGTCCCCTTCAAATGTCTGAAAGATGTCATGGTCATTCCTCAAGCTGCCAAACCTGTTAACTGCAGCGTAACCATGACCACCACAAGCTTCTCTACAAGTGCTCAAAGACTTTGCAGTATAAGAAGTGACATATGCCTTTAGTCCGGCCGAAAGTGTATGGACATCACTTACTAACTCTTCGTCATGAGACTTTTTCATCTCGGAGTACTTCTCGACCAAATACGATGTTGCAAAATAGAATGCATAAGTAGAAGCCAACATTGGCATTAGCCTATGCTGTTGAGATTGGTAATCGAGAATACTGATCTCGGGTTGCTTTGGAGGACCGAATTGCTGGCGCAGAAGAGAATATCTGACAGCTATCGTGACAGCAATTTTGAGGACACCAACAGAAGAATTAGCAAGACCCACCCGTCCTCCAACGAGCTCCCCAAGTGTGGCAGCAAATCTTTTGTTGATTGAAGGTAAGCTGCTAGTATACTTCCCGTCTCTTGTGACATCTCCAAATCGATTGAGAAGATTATCTCGGGGAATTCTTACTGAACGGAATTTCAATGCCCCATTGTCTACTCCATTAAGCCCAACTTTATGGCCACAGTCATGTATCTCAATACCAGGTAGTGCCTCATGGGTCTTCATATCCCTAACTGGAACTATGAAAGCATGAACACCCATATCAGAAACACCTCTCGTATCATGAGTAGGCAACAGAAGCTTTGCAAAAACTGTTGCGAATTTTCCATGAACTGCAGCATTTCCAATCCACCACTTAATAGCCCCATCATTTGGCGTGTCGATAATAAATTCCTCTCTGAGCGGATCAAAAGTTGCCATGGTCTGAAGGCCTTGAACATTTGAACCTTTTTGAAATATCCAACAAAGATATTAGAAACAGTAGGACCATTGCAAAAAAAAAAAATTAGTAAAACGATGTAAATTTGGCTGGAAATGGAACTGATGCATTGTCATGAGACGATCTCAAACCCGTTACAAATTCCTGTTTATCACTAATTATATCAACTGGTCAAACTAAGGAACAAAATAAATTCTATGAACTACTCCCAGGTCCTTTTAGGAGTGTTCAAATTGCCAGAGAAACTATAGATACATTATGACATTTACCTACTTACTAGCTAATAGCCAGTAGCCAGTAGGACGAATGTACTGACTTCTATTTAACATGCAAAGCACGTTTGGCTACAGTTCATCGAGTTCGAAGAAATGTTATATGAGGGACAGGGATTTCCTGAAGTATTAAAGTATGTGAAGTATCCCGTTCAATGAGTGCAGATATACACGATAGGGAAACACCATTAAAGTAGGAGAAAGAATATACCATGATGAAGTTCCGTCATGGCAAAACAACCAGGATACTCCATGTTGTCGATACCTTCAAAGTACTTATCTTTATGTTTTTTAGTGCCCAAATTGAGCACAGAGCCACCCCAAAGACTGCAGAAAAATCAGATATATACCATTTTGAAGGTTTAGAAATTTCGAATTTCTACAATATGACAAGGGTCATAAAAAGGGTAATACAGAGTAAGAAACATTAATTTCAATGTCTAATCAGAATCATGCAAATAGAAGGGGAAAAAAAATCTGTAGTTAAAAAACACTTTTGGACTCTACGCTTGGAGGAAATATGGCCAGCTAAGTTAAAATGGTTGATGATTAGTATATTCGTATTTTTCTTTCAAAGAACTAACGATTATGCCATCATGTACGAGCAAGCAAGCTTAAACTTTAACTCTTTAAGCATCCACATCATATTTCAGATTTCCATGAACACGGTAAAAGTTTATAGCCATGTTTTTGCGCCTCTCGCTCACTGAATAATCTGGAGAAATCACGTGTAATTAACTTGTCCATTCCAAACTGTGCTTCAAAGGAAGCAACCACATAAATTTTCAAGCATGTCATTTTTTTTAATAGGCCTTGTATGGATTTATGCTTCAATAGTAAGATCATTGCAAATTTATTCTATAGCTAAAAGTAGAATATTTAATTGGTAACAGTAGCATTAGGATTCTTGGAACATTAAATTAAGACTAACAAAGATCAGAATCTGTTGTACTTTTAACATATAAGTCTTGCCTCAAACACACGCCCTGAAATTAGGACTGTGCACATTTTCCAGGAAGAAGCAGAAAGCAAAAAAGTGCAAGCGATTTTAATAATCCTATGATGCAGACAGATATTAAAAACATATAAAATATCAGCATTACTGCTTCCTCATTCAGAAATTGTAATGTACCATTCATGGTTTAAATAGTCAGCTCCAGAAGACGATACAAGATACATCTTCTCTATTTTTCTAACCAAGAGTTTCAAGTATGACAGTAAATGAATGCAGACAGCTTTACTGACCAATACCAAAACTTAAATAAGTAATCAAATGTCTAATAAAATTCAGATCTACCTAAATCCATGGCAAGATCACACAATGAGGCTCTCCCACCAAATCACATTCCCACCAAATGAACAAAAAGAATAACGTAGGTATAGAGCTTACTATCCAAATTCATTAAATACGCCCATTGAAACTGCCGCGTTCATATTCATGCACTGTAATCAACCTACCATTTAACATCAATAGCTATTCAACAGAGTAAAATCTCTTTCTTCCCCTATAGCCTAGATGAATTATGAGGATCATTCCCCTATAGCCTAGATGAATTATGAGGATCAATTCAATGTCATAAGAAGTCACTCTAAACATTCATCTGTACACAAAAGCACACGAGTGCTTAATACCAAATTGCATAAGACAGATCTCTGTATGGTGGAAGATTTGATAGGATTGCACAGTACAGAAGAAGATATAAGTTAAAATCTAGTTCATTACATTGTCCAATTCTGTTTAGTACTGTGTTGCAAAGATGCACTTAAGGAAAATTGAATGCCAAAACCACAATATATGTGGATTCATATAGCTTTATGAATATTAAGGCTTCCCAAATATCAATATTTTCCACAAACTCCATTTCGCCCAATATTAGTTCCTGAAACCAAATCAATCAAATAACATAAAATCAAGCCAAATCACCACACGCCAAATCATCGTGAAACTACATCACAGATATGCAGTATATTTAAAAGGGGGTATTTATTTACCTGTATTGAACTCCCATCTTAATCCCCAAAGACATGTCCACACTGCCCACAGCCTCAAGAATAGCAAAATACTTAACCGGGTCCTCCACAACATAATTAAAAGGCTTAATGCCAGCCTCTCTGACTAAACCCACAAGCTGCCTCATACAGAGCTCCCTGTGTTCATCTTTTGATATTTCCAGCGGCGTTTGAAGGTCAGGCCTGGAATTGAAGTATTCGTATACTCTCTCCTGTATATCCCTATGCTTCCCTCGCATGTACTTGGCCAACTGCTCAGCGTTCACGTTAATCTTGGCATGCCCAGCGCATGTTAGCAGCTGCAGTCGGTCTGAAGAAACCGGGAGTTCTGATATTGGGTTGAGGTGCAACGACAACCTTTGAATGCGTCTCGTGACAATAGCTTGATCTTGATTATTATCATAATCTTCGTCCACTGAATTAGAGTATATTGTTTTGTGGAATTCCATTTTCTTGAATTTCCCTGAATGAACTGTGTATTATGTACGTATACAGATATGTGTATGTATGGGCAATTGGAGATTGGTTACAGAGTATGGGGATGAATTGATGAAACTTGGTCTCTGAGACAGTTTATACGGAAAGTCAGATGGACACGTGGGAGAACTCTATTGGACCATTGGCAGATATATAATTAGTTTCGGCGCGCCGTTCAACGTCACAGAGATAGAGATGAGATTGGTCAGAGTAACACGTTTGGGAAAATTTTTAGAAGTTTACATAAAAGTAAATTTTATAAATAGATTTTTCTATTTATATGAAAATAAAATATATTTTTAAATTAAGTAATATTTTCATTGTATATTTATCTTTTCATTTCATTTCTGATCCTAATTTACTTGTGACGCTTTTTTTTTTCTCCATTCGTCACCATTGATTCTTATCCACAATTTTGGATTTGGGGTCATTTTTCAAAATTTCATTTCGTATGCACTTCAATTTGATAATATATGAGTTGATAATATCATATGCAAACAAATACACACACAAATGTATATCGTAATGATTTTATTGTTTAATCCTCTTTCGTAGGAATTAAAATTCAGATTTTATTCTAAATCAAAATTAACAATTATTGTTAATCACATATTTTATAGAACCCATATCACAATCACCACCACCCAAACACCATCAAAAAATTAGATCCAAAATTATCAGTTACTGCCATGAACACGACCACTACCAACATCATCACAACCATAAAAAACTCCAGCACCTATAATTACTGAGACCCAAAGCCAAATTTCTTGAGACTGTAGCGGCCCAAAGCTAGATTTCTCCGCTACAGTGGTGCAAAGACGTCTTTACACAACAATGAAGATAGAGGCGTCGCTACTGGAGAGGAGGCTACATAGCAATAAAGATAGAGGTGTCGCTATTTAAGAAGGCAGCACAGGAATGAGAAAAGGCTATACAAGAGGCGATGCTATTTGAGCGCCGCCAGAAGGAGAGGAGAGAGACTATGTGAACATCGTCGAT
>CAIGRK010126862.1:0-17042 GCA_903798315.1 Fraxinus greggii
AAAGAAGGGAATAGCACATTATGCTTATTCCGAAGATGAAAGTTACGGATCTTGTTCCAAAAAACAACCACAGATAGCAATTTTGTCTTAAGATTGTTGGTGTGGGCTTTATGTATGTGTGGTGAAAGGGTTGTTAAATTATATAACTGAAAAGAATAAATTTTAATCTACAAGAGCGTGATTAAACACTATAATTATGGGGTTGGAAATGTAGTATGTAAACTACAAACATAAAAAACAAAAAGGGAATAAGAAGATGAAAAGAATAATCCTAGGCAAGTGAATTACACTCTTTCCTTAAGATAAAATTGCCCGCAATGGTGCTCACATTTCATGGCACTTGTCTCCCAAGATAGAACATGTTCAATTTGTGGTGGAAGTATTTCAAACCATAAACAACAACGAAGCTAGAATGATTTTCTCTCTACATGAAAACGGTTTTAGAATGACTTTTGGAGAGCATTTTGCAAGAGTTTTTGGTATTATGCTCAATGCAAATGATATGGATGCATAATGGACGTCTAAAGGGTCCTTTATATAGACGAGGAAAGGTTGTGAATGAAATGACGCACCCCAAATTCAGTATCTTTTGCCAAATGTTGCAGCATTTACTGTCGCTAGCTTCTCACTCAAGCGACAGCAACACCTTTTTATCAAAGCTTCTCTTGCTAGTCTATCACTAGCCTCTTACTCGAGTGATAGTCCCATCGCTCAAGAGATAGGGGAGCGATAGAGATAGTCATTTTCCAGCCCGTGTATTGTCTTTTATATCCAATTTTGGACCACAATTTCTTATCCATCTAGAATTGGTTTTGAGATTTCAAAGAACAAGTTAGTCTATTTATATTCATAATTGGACAATTGGATCAAGTCCGAATATTTGGTCGAAATTGTCATAAAAGTCACTTTCACATACTTAATTTCATTCTCTAAACCAAATTCCAATAGGATATGTGGGCTATATTTTGCTCTTCCTCTCTAGGTCGTAGAGTGGCGTACACATGAAGCTGCAAAACATGATTAGTTTGTTGATGTATTAATATTTAATATAGGTCCAATATTGAAAAAAAATACTAAATTAAAATTACATTTTACCTCCGTATTCTTGAAGAAAGCCTCATATGTCCGATGTTGTGGCGTTTCATAGTAGTCCAACTTAGAACTCTTGGAAAATTAAAAGCAATTCCCTCACCAACCTTTTGCAGATATCGGGCACCACCTCGAACAAGCGCTTAGTTTCTTAGAACATCTTCACAAGATTATTTAAAAGTGAGATACTCTTATTTAAAAAAAAAAAAATCAAACCTTGAAATTTCTAAAAAGGTGAAATGTTATATATAGCACCACTGTATATTACAATACATGTTAAATTCAATTAAATGAGTCAAAACATCATATTTAATTGTAGTTATTTTTTTAATACCACCTATATGTCACATAGAATGATGTTGTAGCACCAGCGGTGCAACATAGCAATCTTTTACAATAAAGAGTGGATTTGACTCTTTAAATTTGAAAGGTCGAACTCTTCATATTTATATTTTATCATGATATAATTAGTAAAATTTCAAAGTTCAATACTCAACTATTTAAATTAATCACATTATACTGAGTATTTTAGCTATTGACATCTAAAAAGTAGGAAAATATACATTAGAGGTTCCAAATCTTTTATGGGGTATATTCAATTATGACTTTTGAAGACTTTTTTGGATTTAAGAAATTTAGGAGTATTCAATGTACATTTTTGAGACTTTAAAAGTATAGATTTATTCAATCGAGAGTTTTATAAATTTTTCAAAAATATTAAAAGTCACAATGTATTCAGTTAAAACTTTTTCGAAGTTTTGGGGTATTCAGATTGTCAATGACTTTTAAAAACTTTTCTCTAGAGTACTAACTTTCAAGTAAACATTGCAAAAATAAAATTTCAAAATTTGTGTTTTATTCATCCCAAAAATTTAAGACTTTTACAAAAAGAAAATTGAATATTTATTTTTTGTTTCTTTCACTATTTTTCCTTCATTTTCTCTTCTATGGACATTAGGTCATAATTAAAAAATTATTTTTCTACAAACTATTGTTTCTATTTTTTGCTCTCTCTCTCTCTCTCTCTCTCTCTCTCTCTCTCTTCTCCATTTTCTACGAAAAATCAAATTGTAACTAAATATTTTTATAACTTTTTTCCCTTTTTCATGAAAAAAGATCTATTTGTTATTAAATTATAAGATTTTATAAAAAAATTTAATTTATAATTAAATTTAAATATTTCGATTTATTGTTTACTATTTAAAGGCATGGCATATTGATAATACTGAATATTAAGTTTAATTATTTTTTTACGAAAGATTTTCATTGATTTCATACAAATTTATAAAAGTACTCAAAATTCAAAAATGTCATCACTTAAAGAGAAGCCTATCAAAGATTTCAAAAGTTTTAATTGAATACACCCCCTTAAAATGTGCAGCTCATTCTTAAACCATTAAATCGTAGTAACTAGGTCCTAGACCTTTCAATAAATTTCTAACAGAAGGATCTCTAATAGTTTTCATTCAAAAATATGTTAGTTGGCCAAATGTCAAATGATTTACCATAGTTTGACAAATTTGGGGCCCCCATTATTTTTGAAAAATGTATTTTAAAATAATAGATTGATAAAAATTGTGTGTTAGAAAAGTAAGAAAAAGTTTTTGATTTGTGTAAAATATTATTTTAATGAAAATGTGTCGTTGAAAAGAAATGAGAGAAAAATGTATTTTTGGAAAAATGAGAATCAAACATCCCCTTAATTCTCGGTAAAGTAATCTTTTCGTATTTAATTTATTAAAATAAATAAAAAATAGAAACAAAAATCTAAAGAGAAATAAAAAAGGGGATTTTATTTAAAAGGCTTGGTCAAATCAAACATTTGTTTAAAAAGTCCAACATCCATGTTTTTAGTTAGAAAGCCTAAATATATAAAAAAAATGGAAAATACAATTTGCAAAGGACTAAAATGTCCTTGTATACAAAAAGACATTATTGTCCTAAATCCCATTTCATTTCCCATTTAACCCTAATTGAATTCTACTTTCATTTCTTCTACAGAAATTGGCTCTACAGGTATGCAACCCCTTTTCATTTTCTTATCATCATATTATTTATATGATGAAACAATAAGCTCTACATTCTAGTTCCTATGAACACATTTGGTTGAAGTGAGTAATAAAATTTTGCAACATTCTTTTTGGGCATTTGGAGAAGAAGAAAGGGTAATATAAATTTTCAATATTTGGGTTCTTTTCTTTCTCCATTTTTTTGAATCATTTCTTCATGTTGTTGTATATATGTTTATGGTGTTCATTTGTCAACAATGATTTTGAATTCATTTTATCATTGGATTACATATTTGATATGTGTTACTTCCCAACCTTTTTCTTACTACCCCTTATTTGTATTAATTGGAGTGAAATGTAAGTTGGTAAAGACATGTTTGGCTATTCTTTTCATTGCTCTACTGTAAAACTTACACTTGATTTTCTTCTATACATAATGACTTAAATATCATTTTCTGCAATCCATAACGATATACATATCGTTATCAGTACTGTAAAATGTTTGAAATTTGATGAAATTTTTATGTTGAATTACAGTTATGGACATCGCGGATATGGTATGGATATCAGTTTGTTATCTAGTTGAATACAATCAGTCAGTTGAAGGTGCATGAAAATGAAAATATGCAGGGAATGGTAAAGGGAAAACATCGCATATTCTTGTTGTGAAAACAATTTCTTATGTGGAATTGTATGATAAAGTCAAAGAGGTGTTAAATGTCGATACAAAATTGTTCAAAATAGAGATTTCAGCTCTCTTCAGCTGTACCGACCATCATTGATTGTGACAACAATATGAAGTTGTTTGTATCTGTCTGTAAAAATACTTTTCTTTGTGTATCCCTTTTGAATGAAGTTGTTGAAAATCAAGAAGAGTTGGTGATGAAGGATGTTTATTACTAATAGAAGGTGGAGAACAAATTGCAAATATGAACAGCGAAGAGGAACATGTTCGAATAGACAACGATGGTAACCATGACAATGGTGATGAAATATTTGTAGATTGTAATGGTTTTGATATAAATGAAGATAGTCCCCGAAGAGTAGATGACGAATATGTGTAACCATGTGGTCTGAATGTATCTGCAAGTGTAAGTTCACTCCGTTGTGGAATCCATTGTGGAACATCGGTAAGAATTTCAGAAAATGAAGATGTACAAGTCAACTAGTTGTTTCCATCAAAATATGATCTAATAGCCAAATTACAGTTGGGGCTGTGAAATGTCATTTTGAATACAAAGTTAAGAAGTCAAATAAGAGTACTTATATAATTATTTGTATTGATAAAAATTGCAAGTGGCGCTTGCGAACAATCAAGATCGTAGAAAGTCCTATTTTGGAAGTTCAAAAGTACAATAATCATCACTCTTGCTCCATAAGCGTTCATCGCAGAGACCATAGGCATGCTCCATATATGATTATTGGAAATCACATCGTCCCTAAGTATCAAGATGCCAACCTAGTTTACAGACCAATGGACATCATTAAAGACATTCGTCGGGAGTTCAGCATAACCATAAGCTATACTAAAGCGTACATGGCTAAACGTTACCGTGAGAGTTATGCAAAATTAGCAGCATATTGTCATGTTTTGGAGATGTAAAATCCTGGTACGCTGACGTTCATTCATACTATAAATGATCAACGCTTCAAATACTTTTTTATGGCTTCAAGACCAAGTATACATGGATTCTTCAACTCAATGCGAAGGATAATTTCTGTAGATGGTACATTCTTGAAATCGAGAATAAAAGATACTCTATTCGTAGCAACTTGTCAGGATGTAAATTTTCAAATATTTGCACTCTCATGAGGAGTAGTTGATTCGGAGAATGATGAACCCTAGACTTGGTTCTTTCAAAAGTTACGGTTCATAATAGGTGATAGAGACGAGTTTGTGATTATAACTAACCGTACAACATGTATTCAAAATGGAGTTAGAATTTTTTTTCAGTTTGCTCATCATGGTAATTGCACATATCACCTGCAAAAGAACTTGAAGACAAATTTTCCATGGAGTGATCTTGCAACTTTATTTAGGGAAACATTGGAGGCTTATACTGTAACAGAATTTGAGTCCAACATGGCAGCTCTGTGCAGTAAAAAGAAGGGCATCAAAGAGTACCTATTAGAAGAGGATTTCCATTATTGGGTTAGAGCACATTTTATTGGGATATGTTACAATATCATGACTACGAATAATACAGAATTTCTAAATAGCTTGTTGAAGAGTGTTCAAGAATTTTCCGTTGTTGGTTTGGTTGAATATATCCGAGAGACATTGCAAAGGTGGTTTTATAAAAAACATGTTGAAGCGGAAAAATGTGTGACCCACCTCATGCCACCTTTGGAGAAAAGGATGTACATGAAATATAATGAGTCAAATGAGTTGGAGGTCATTCAGATATCTCCAAACATTTATCAAGTTAGTGACATTCTAGAACACCACTTTATGGACTGGATGAAAAGACATGTACGTGTAGGAAATTTGATTTGGACAAGTTCCCATGTACGCATGCAATTGCAGCCATAAGGTTTAAAGGAGGTGACGGCTAAATCCTATGTAGCTCTTTTTATACTAGTTGTTGGAAGCAAGCATATTCTGCATTCGTATACCCTTTGCCAAATGAGGTCGAATGGAGAATTCCCAAACATGTGATGACTAGAGATGTATTTCCACCATTGGTACGAAGACAGGGTGGGCGATCAACAAAAAAGTTGACAAGATCAGCCGGAGAGACGCATATGCCTCTTAAGTACAGTAGGTGCAAGAAAACTGGTCATGTTCGATCCACTTGCACGAGCCAAGTAGCTGGTATTGAAACTTAAGGTTGTAATATTGTCGTAACTTGTAGTTTTATGATTTGGTACATATTCGAAGCACAAAATGGTTTGTTAGATTTTGTAATCATTGTGTCATTAAAACTTTTTTGTACAACTGGAATGGAATTAATGTAAATGTCGTTTTAGTACAAAAATACTGTCATTCGAAAAACGATATTGAAATTTTTCTTGAAGCACCAAATGATATCCATATCGTTTTAGCACGAAAATTGCACTGACTAACATACCGAAATTGAAATCATTCCTGAAACACAAAACATTTTAGATATCATTTNCTTATTCAAAGCACAAAATGATTTGTTAGATTTTATAGTCATTATGCCATTAAAACATTTTTGTACTACTGGAATGGAATTAAAGTCATTACACGATTCCGTGTTTATTTTTTTTTCCAGATTAAAGGAAAATGATGTTTGCATCGTCAAACTGATGTAAATGTCGTTCTAGTACAAAATTGCAGTCATTTGAAAAATTATAGTGAAATTGTTCCTGAGATACAAAATGATATAGAAGATCTATGCTTGGTTCCATCACAAATTTGACGTGGACTGTTCTATCAAGACCATCAACTCCCATGAAGATGAGTCTAGACAAGGCGCCTTACAGTTGTCGGCTCGAGAAATCTTTATACTTTCACAACTCTTGAATTTTGTTTGAAGATCATGAACTTTTAGGAAATATATGCTCATATTCTGTCTTTTCTTTCAAATGCACCTTCAATCTGACCAGCCACAAGTTGTAAGTCGTTAAAAATCTTGATGTGTTCAAGCTCAAGGTTATTCAAGAGCTCTAGAGCACTGACAAATGCCTCGTACTCTACTTCGTTGTTCGTAGCTTCAAATTCATCTAAGTGCACACTAAATTTTCTATGAGCTTGTCCGGGTTGATGATTATGACCTCTGCATCTAAGCCCAATATGTTAGATGCTCCATCTACAAATATCTCACATGTGTCTATAGCAGCGGTGGTCGGGTTAATTCCTAGCTTCGAGGCCTGGGGATAAGTTATGCTATAAAGTCAGCCAAAGCATGTGACTTGATAGATGGCCAGAACTTGAACTCTATTATCGAATTCACCAAGTTCAATTGCCCATTTCAACGACCTTCCTAACACATCGGGCTTCTAAAATGTATGCTTGAGTGGCTGATTCGTAAGCATCACAATTGGATGAGATTGAAAATATTGAAGTAGTTTTCATATTGTCATGACAAAGATAAAAGTTTCTCAGCTAGTATATAACTGGTTTCCGCATCAAGTATCACTTTGCTCACATAATAGATTAGTTGTTGAGCTTTGTTGACCTCGTTTACTATACACCACTTACTGCATTCTGGGATACTGCTAAGTATAAAATCAAAGTATCTTCAGGCTTTGGTTTTGTTAGAATTGATGGGTTACCAATGACTGTTTGAGCTCTTGGAAAGCTTTCCATTCCTCATTCCAATCAAAGTTTTGATTACCCCTAAGAACTTTGAAAAATGGGAAACATTATCTACTACACGAGATATGAACATGTTCAAGGTGGCAACTAGACCTGTAAGTTTTTATACCTCTTTCTTGCTCCTATGTGATTCCACAGATGTCAAGGCTTGTGTCTTGTCCAGATTGACTTCAATTCCCCTGTGCATGATCATGAAGCCCAAAAACTTACCCGAAGCTACCCAAAAACACACTTTGCTGGATTTAATTTCATTTTATAATCTTGGAGGGTATAGAATAATTCTTTAAAATCAGTAGTATGCTGGTCCATCTGTTTTCTCTTGACTACCATGTTGTCGACATAGGCCTCAATATTTTTTTCAACCAAATTAGCAAATATTTTGTTGATAAGTCTTTGATATATTGTTCCTGCATTCTTCAACACAAAAGGTAAGACTCTATAACAATATATGGTCGAGTTAGCCATGAAAGATATCTTTGCTTGGTCTTCTTCAGCCATAAAGATCTGGTGATATCCAGAAAATGCATCCAGAAAGCTGTACAATATCTGACCCAACTTGCTGCTCATGAGGTTGTCAATCGAAGTAGAGGATAACTATCCTCCGGACATGCCTTGTTAAGATTTGTAAAGTTAATATATACTCTCCATTTGTAGTTGAATTTCTTTACGAGAACAATGTTGGAGAGCCAATCGAGGTACTGAACTTTTCAAGTAAACCGAGTACTGATTAGTTTACCAATCTCCTCTCATATGACTTCGTGATGCTCTGGTACAAATTGTCTTTTCCTTTACTTAATTGGCTTAGGTCCTGGGATAATATTGAGTTTTTAGACTGCCACCATTGGGTCTATCCTAGTCATATCCTCAACTTTCCAGGCGAACCTATCAATATTGCGAGAAAAGTTGCTTATAAGTTCAGCCATGAGAGTGACGTCAAGATCTCGACCAACTAACTTTTTACCTTGTTTGAGCCGACCTCTACCAATTTTTCCACATGAGCAAGTCTTCCTCTATACTATAGCTCAGGCTCGGATGATGAGATTTTCATAACGTTAGTGTTTATTCCCCGAACACTAGTGATATAGAACTTTCTAGCAGTTGACTGGTCTCCACATACGACCCCTACACAATGACTTATAGGAAACTTCTTAGCAAGATGACAAGTAAAGACAATAGCTTTGATCTTGTTAAGCAAAGGCGTACCCAGAATGGCGTTGTAAGCTATCGAAGCATGAATTACCTGGAAAGTTGTAATTTGTATCACTTGCTTCTGATCTGATCCTAAAGTGAGTAGAAGATCGACGACTACTTCTAGGATAATTGTTCAACCTTCGAACCCTAATGGGGGTTTTGATTGCTTTGAGCTGTTCAGCTAAAATTCCCATCCTATTAAAGGCCTAAGAGAAAGTATGTTGGCTATGTTTTCATTGTTGATCAAAACCCTCTTCATCTCAAAATTAGTTATGACATCTAATATGACTAAGACATCATCATGAGTAGATGATATGTCTTCCATGTCCTGTGACCCAAATGTGATGTCTTCAAGTTCATCATGAACTTGCATTGAAGTTGAGGTGTATTACCGAACATACTTCTTACATCTACTGTTCAAAACTCTTCTTGATGCTATACACCAGATAATAATGTTAATGGTTCTTGTTGTGGATTTGTCACTCCCCCTTCCCTCAGGAACCATTCCATTATCACGATCATTCTTTGGGCATTTTTTATAACTAAATAAGCACTTAGGAATCCTTTTTTGGTTAGAGCCTTAATCTCCCGTTGTAGGGCTTCGCAATTTTTCGTAGTATACTGATGAACCTGCTATAATCAAAATACTTGCTCTTGTCTCGAGTATTAGGAGGAGACTACATCCTTTAATGCCATTTAAGTTCCTTCATATCATTGATCTCCATCAGAATGTTAGACCTCTAAGTATTAAGTCAGGTGAATGATGTTGACAATGTCTAACGTCTCTGCTTATTTCTAGGAATTTCTGGTTGAGGGTTAGGATTATGTTGTCTCTTGTGTTCGATCTTTTTCACGGTCGAATGAGGAGTTCTCCTTGGATTCAATGTCTTCTCTATGTTAATATATTTTTCTGCTAAGGTGTGGAGCTCGGTCACTGGCTTAGATGGGTTTTTTTGACAAAAACATTTTGAATGCCTCACATCTTATGGCATATTTGAGGGCGGAGACTGCTGCTGTGATATGTAGGTCGAGTATCTGAAATCTTTCTTTATTGAATCTCGTCATAAAATTTCATAGAGATTTGTTCGGTCCTTAACAGAGCTGTATGAGAGAAGCAACAATTTTCTTGATGTGTTTACTCTTTGCATAGAAGACAGAAAATTTGTTGTCCAAATCTGAGAATGAGGCAATGGAATTGGGCTTCAGGGTGGAGAATCGATCCTTGGCAATATTAGTCAAAGTTTGGGGGAAAGCCTTACACATCACTGGATCTGGTGCTACTTTCAAATTTATGGCATCAGTATATACATTGATATGATTGATTGGGTATGTAGTTCCATCGTATTTTTTTATACGGGGATACTTGAATCTGTCCGATAGGGTATTAGACAAGATCTATGGAGTGAACAAGTGTTGAGGGTGAAATTTGTTGGCCACTACATATTCCAAAGCATACCAGTTGAAATCCTGTTCTGAATGATCCTTGCAAGTTCAATTGAGTCCATAGTAACTGATGTTGAGCCTGAGGTCATGTGAGTTATCCTTGAGGTTCCGGCATCACTATTGTCAAGAACGGGACGTAGAGTCCGAGCTCAAGTATCTGCCATAAAACCACATGTGGTGCTAGCGTTGGATGTGGATTTCTTTGATTAAGCAACTAAGTTAGCGTGAACCGCGGGTGGAGGTGTTGGTTATCCTGATGATTCCTCCTATGGTACCACAGAATCTTCAACGAGGGGATGGTTAGGAGTGGATGAGTTTATTGGAAGGTGTCCTGAATGCATGTTGACCATGGCTTTTGGTAGCGCTTCCCATAGATAGTGCCAATGATGTTACCAAAAATGGTACCTATTGATTTTTCCAGCTTGAGAACTGAGAATGAGAACAAACAGAATCTTCGAGTGCCTGCAACAAAGACTTCGATGTGTGTCCTCGTTGTCCTTTTGATGCTTAAGTTAGACAGAGAATTTATGTGAAAAGCTATATGCTGAAAATTATGTAAAAGAATGTACCTGAATAATAAATTGGGATGCTGTAGTTATAGAGTTAGGTAGCATGCTCTTGGTAAGATTAAGTTATTCAAATTCCTAAGAGTCCTACCATGCTTAGGAGCTGCAACTTGATTGATATTGCACCATTGATATGTTTGGATAAAGATGGAAATCCAGTGATAGAGTCCTATCAGGATGGGACACAATAATTATAGCCAAACTCAACCTTTTTAGAATTGGATAAGCCATATCTTACGAAAGAGTCCAATGGATTAAGTGTTGTTGGGCTCAAGGTCAAGGTACAACCTCCAGGAGACCCTAAACCTAAGGGCAATGTTTATGCCCGATGATATAACCCGACCAAGTCCACATGACCTGGGGGATATCGGCATAGTGCTCGAGGTATCTCCTATCCCGAGGTGTATTGCCCGAGGAGTTCAAGCGAAGGTATGTGGAATGGGTAATTTTACTCGTCGGGTGTGAGTGCTCGGGCAGTTACAGTTTTTGCCAATATCAGTATATACAGTCATTCTGGTCAAGTTAAAATATAATTACATCAAGTCAAAACCAAGTTTTATGTATAATACAATAGTAATTTAAGAAGTGGTCTTCTTCAAATAACTACTAAACCAAATCTGGCACAAAATGCCTCAGATGGTAAGGCAACTTGAAAATCAATCACTCGATTTGACGCCTACTCGGTCACCATTTCATTCCAACTTGACAATTCATTCTCCGTGACTACAAAAAAAAAAGCCACCTAACGAACAAATGTTTAAAACAAACTATTATTTCCTCTCAAGAATGGCATCTTTACTTGAGCAAATCAACCGAAATGGTGGGGTTTTTAAAGAATCTACTTACTGAAAATATTGATTCCCAGAAGATTATTATAAATTTAAGAGAAGAAATCCATAATATGAATAAAACTCCAAGTTATGTAGAATGTAACATCTATTGGAAACAAAATGATACAGCAATTAAAAATCCCAAAATTTTAGTGCATGAGAAAAACTTATCCTTTGCCAATACTGAATCAACTCGTGCTATTCTAGATGAGAGAACTTATGCATCGAAGTGCCGTGTCTTGAATATTTTAATTTCAGAATGCAATCAACAGAGTACATTTCAAACGCATTAATCTGTGTAAATATGAACATACACAGAAGGTAATAAAATGAAAAGAAGGAAGTTACATTAATCTAAAGAATAAAAGCTGAATCTGAAAAAGATTACCATCCGGATGTTGACTTTTTTGAAGCCCAGCAGTGAATTAGGTATGTTTGATGGATATTTTTGAAAAAAGAATGTATTTTAAATAATGATATGATGGAAAATATGTGATTAAAAAGTAAGGAGAAATTATTGATGTGATTTAAAATATTATTTTATTGAAAAATGTGTGATTGAAAATGAGTTTTGAAAAAAATATATTTTTAGAGAACGTGTGTCAAACAGGGGATCAATTTGACTTTCGCTGACGTGGAGAACAAAATCAATTCAATTTTTTAATACTGAAAAAATGTCCCACAAACCCGATAGAGGAAGAAGAGAAGGAAAAAGACAATAAAGAAGGAAAGCGATTTTAAATGGCATAAGGATTCGGGGATGAAGAATTGAAAATATTGATTGACAACTCAGTAATCTAGACTTTGACCAGCTGCACAATACACATTAACCTTGATACAATTCAAAAATAAACTCGAACACAAAACTAAATGCCCGTTTTGACTAAATTAAAATGCATTAATTCCAACACGGGGTCCCAAAAATTAGTACTACAAAATTTCAATAACTTAAAAAGTCACTACCTCACTGTACACATACTTCACTTAAAGTTGCAGGTTCCTAAACCATGCAATGTTCGGGGATCAAATGAGAAAAAAATTTAAACTTCGTTCATTGTTCTGTCTAGTTCTGTAGAAACCTTAGTGGCTTTTCCTATCGAGAAAAGTGTAGACGGACATCGATAATATTAAGGATAGAAAAACTTGGCGAAAAAAAGCTCGTTCCAGTTATCTTGCACGCCAGGCAAGCACCAGTGCACACAATCAGCATAGCTAATGGGGTTTGCTATCTGCTCTGGGGTTAAAGGCACCCATTGCTTCTTGTAAATTGTTGTATGTGCATCCTTCCTATAATTCGAGAGCTGTGTGATGTTGAGAAATGTAATGGGAATGTTCGTTTCACTAAACAGTTCCCCAATTGCCTGCATTATGTTTCTCCTAGTGTTGGATCCCCAATATGTAGGATCTTCTATCATCTTCGTTTCCTTGTAACAGTTACCATTTGGATCACCACCCCAGTCTTTGCTCCTGGAAAATGCAAATGAATGAATCAGATATACATGACGAGACTGCTAGTCCCAAGTTACTTTCGTGGACTAGGCACGTGACGTGTACATAATACAGTCTACAAACATGACCCAACCAGTCACGTTTTGAGTCTACTAGAATAAGAGCCCACCTGGCGTGGCTTTTGAAAAGCTAAAAGGAGATTTTGAGATCCAAAGTTGCTTTTAGACCGTTTGGTTAATTTAATGAAAAATGTTTTTTTAGTTAGAAGAACTTTTAGAGGAAGTTGGCCAAGTATAGCTTCCTTTAAAAGAATATCCGAAGTAGGAAGCTCTTTTAAAAATTAGTTTTCAAACAAAAATTAAGATAATTTCTTTCAAAAACTTTGTTAGAGGAAGTAAAAACAAAAGTCATGTCAAATGGGCCCTAACTTAAGACGGGAAGTGCAGCAATTACCCACTTTTCATGCGAAGGGGACATGCTGCTGAAAAAAACTCTTGTTTTCTTGAAATCCATGCTCTGCTCTATCCATCTCAGCATAGTCCTTATTGCCATGCTATAAGCTTCCACCGTTGGCACCTTGACTATGTCTTTTATTTTATCATCAAAAGATCCTCGTCTGTAAATTAAACTCAATTTACAATGATTTTTTCAAGAGCCTGAAAAGGGATTGGACATATATGTTCAAAGAAACGAGTGAGAATTATTTACAGTATTTTGAAGTTCTCGCCTGCCATCCACCAAAGATAAGTGTTGAATACAATTATATCTGCTCCTTTCCAGCGCTGTCCATGCTTATCAATCGAGCCATTGCGAACAATTCTATCAGTTACCCTGTGTACAATGGCATTATCGGAGTTCGACTCAAGAAGAAAGGGTGCCCAGTAGTACTCTATTGTAGCATTATATTCCTGAATGCATTCAACCAAGATTGATAATTAACTAAAGAAATAAAGATACATGAGAAATAATGGACCTAATGCATATAAAAATAAGTGTGACCTTGGCTATAAAAGTTCTTTTCGAATCTTTCAAAACCATGGATTTGGCATGTTCAGGGATGACTCTGTGAAGAAGGCAGACCAAGGAAATAAATTGGCCTCGATTTAGTGAATCACCAACAAACATCATCGTTTTTCCTCGAAGGGTTTCAAGCATCAGCGTTGCATTGAAACTGCAAGAATTGCAACAGGAATATCAAGATTTCTCCATCACATCATAACAGATTTATCAAGATTTCTTTTGTAAACCAATAAAACATGTTTAAATTAAATAAACCAATGGTAAAAGAAATAATTCCAGTATCTTGAGCCGGTTGAAATCGAAAGAGTAAGGCATCTCACACGTCTATTCCCTCTCACTTTGTCACACGTGTCGTCTTTCAAATTGATGGCCATATACAAATGAATCTTCTATGTAATCGGTGTGGATAATGCTATTTGTACATTCAAATTGTACATTCTTGTTGACATTGTGTGATGTGACGGGCAATCTGACCATTTACACAATGTTAACAAAGATGTCAAAAAAATTGTAAGTATAGCTTCATTGGGTCGGTATTTAGCATACCAGCTTGCTAGTACGTCGTATTATAAAAGTGTTTAAATCAAAAGACACATGTTTTAATCACTTAGCTTGTAGTCTTTGCTATAACTCCCAGTTTACCATTTTCATTTCTAAAACATAAAGAGTACTTGAATTATGGGTTACAGTTTCATTGTCAACTAAATTTTTTTTGTTAGTTTGGAGAGATAAGTAACCAATGTGACGCAGTGATAAAATTTAAAATTAAATTGAGGTTGAGTGACTAATTAAAATAAATTACAAAATATAGTTTTGAGTTATTGTTTTTTTTAGAGAATGTATGGTTAAAAAGTAGGGAAAAATTTTAAATTTACATGTAAAATATTTTATTGTGTAATGTGTGATTAAAAATAAGTATAAAAATTAAAAAATATTGAAATAATCATTGTCAAGCATGGGCTAATCTAGAGAGACGACTTTGTTAGTTAAAAAGTAAATTTGAAAATGATGACAAATAAGTAACTTATAACACAACCAAACATGCTCATGGCCTTCTCAATAAAATGATGACTCGTTTTGAAACGAAGTTTTTTAAGAAGTGTTTTCGAAAGAATTTGAGCTAACAGAAGCAAAAATGTAATTGAAACTTATTAGTAAACATTTTTTTAATTTGTTTCCTGCAAGTTTTATTACATTTTTTTAATTTGTTTCCTGCAAGTTTTATTAACTTATTTTTTACAGGAGCAATTATTGGAAAGTTTCAAATTTCAATTTCTCCATTTGAAAAAGATTAAAGATCTATCTCTAGTAGGTAAACATTAAATTGAAATAAATGGTAGAAAAATGTTTCCTTAAAAAAAAAAAAATAAATCCATAAGAGTGTCTATGAAATGGTCTTGTTTCTGAATTGAGTATAAAAGAATTTATTATCGTTTTGTTACCATATATTCAGGCAATGATGAATAGGAAATTTTAAACGTAAATTCAATTATATAATATATTATTCAACCAAATGTCCACTGTATGCCAATATATTTTTTGTGCATAATTTACTTAATAAGAAAATAAAGGAATAATTAAAATAAAACCTTGGAATAGAACAGTTATGAGGTTGCCATTTCCAATGCTGATAATCCTTGTCCGGCCGGCCATATTTTTGACAAGCGAGCTGCGCTGGGATGTACGGACAGTCGTCTTCCTCGTAAAGCGGCCGAGTCTCATCCCGCACCCACCTCCCACTAAAGATATCACAGCCTCTCTCAGCTTCTCCAATGGAAAAAGGCAACTTTTCCCTCCCCTTCTCTAACAACAAAGAAAGAAAAAAAAATTCACCTACATTAGTACTAAGCCCCTGTTTTACAACAATTATTTTAAAATTCTTTAAATGTCGTACTCATTTTCAACCACATGTTTATACAATAAAATATTTTACGCGTAAATTCCATTTTTATCATACTTTTTAACCTCACATTCTCTAAAAAATCACTATTCAAAACTCAATTTATCAAAATAGTAGTTATCAAATAAGGGCTTATTGACAAATTGAAAATAACATGTTGAACATATAGATAACACGCGAAAACGATGTATATATATAATATATATGATCATAAAACACACATAAATACGCATAACTCACTGGTAATTGAGTCTGTTTGGTTTGGATTGAGATCAAGTTGGCTAAATATGCAACTCATATCTTGGCCATAAAGGATGGTGACAAAGAAGATTAAAGCTAAGAAGGTGAAAAGTCGACGAGGAGGCCTAGCCTTTCTGAACACGGAGGAAGAAGGAGGAGAAGAAGAAGATGGTGGCTTCATCAGTTTGAAGCCCTTTCTTTGGACTTTTGCTTTTTTGTTTCTTTTTTTCTTCAGTTGGTTTGTTAATGCATGTGTTGTACCATGTGACTATAATATCATAAATATAGGAATATCGCTACAGCCTATAGATAGAAGAAAATTAATAATATTAGCTAAGTTTGCCATCTTAGCATAAAAGTGGAAAAATTGAAATATAATTAACACAAATTACTAATATTAGTTTTAAATGTAATTTCTAATCTTGCTTAAAAGATAAAATCAAACAAAATTGAAATGTAATTAACACAAATTACTAATATTAGTTTTAAATGAAATTTCTAATATTGGTTAAAAAAGATAAAATTAAACAAAATTGACCCAGAAATTACTAATATTACTTAATAAGTTTTTTATTCTTGGTTAAATAGTAATGTGTGCGCTTAATTTTCGAGAATCTTTTGTGTTAAAGACTTTGTAAGGTTTCCTCGAATGTCGATCCACTGAACCATGCAATTTCAAGTTTCTTTTGATTAACAAAAATGTGATTGTCATTGGAATAATTATTTTCTTCTTGTTAGTTAATTTATTTCGTTAACCATTCGAGAGTATTAAAGCTCTAGCACAATAAACGTTGTCATAGATGTTGAAAACGAAGATGATATTAGAGTCCGTTTGATTGCAAGAATGAAATTGGGTGGAAAGAAAATGAATTCAAGATAATTGAATTGCTTAGAACCTGTTTTATTGTGAATTGTCAATTAATTGTATTTGATTGGTATAATTTTTCACCATTAAAATTTTGAATCTTTTGGTATTCGTTTGACTTTATTTTCCAAGAAAATTGTCCATTAAAGAGATAG
>CAIGRK010126878.1:0-10743 GCA_903798315.1 Fraxinus greggii
ACATTTTCATTTATACTGTGCTATATCTATACTTGAATTAAGTTATCTTTGCATATTTACTTCTCTTATTGCACTTACCATTTATATCTTGTGTATTGAATAGTTTTGAGACTAATTGTCGAAAAAGGTTCAGAATCCAATTCACTCCGTCTTGGTTAGTTATTCTTGGGCTAGCAATGAGCACATCATAGTTAAAAATAAAAGGTATATGCATTAGTTGTAAGAGGTACATAAACAATGATCAGGACCTTTACTAATAATACATCCTTAGATGTTCGACATTCCAAAAGTAAGGATGCACCTTTCCATCCAAGTTCTCCATTAACAAAGTTCTGGGCTAACATCGCCTGATATACGATAGGGGCCTTCCCAGTTCGGGCCCAATGTGCCATTGTCATGCTCTTTAGAGGACAGAAAAACCCTCCTGAGCATAAAATCGCCTCTACTAAATGATTTCTTCTTAACCCTGACGTTGTAGTATCTTACCATTTTCCTTTGATGGAAGGCCAGTTTTATTTGCGAATCATCTCTCTTTTTCCTTTGTAGGGAGGCCTACTTCGACTAGGCTCATGGCTTCGACCACATACACCATAGAGAAGGGGGTTTTTCCTGTCGCGGTTCGACTGGTGGTGAGAATTGCCCACAATACGTAGGTGACCATTCACCCACGCCACCGTCGATGCGTCAAGCTTCTTTTTCAAGAGCTGCTTTATAGTCTTATTAGTGGCCTAGACTTGGCCATTTTCCTAGGGGTGGTGAGGGGAGAAAAAGTGTTTTTTAATACCCAGTTCGTCACACAAGTCTCTGAGCTTCTTGTTAATGAACTGCTGCTCATTGTCTCTGACTATTCAGTGGGGAATTCTGCACCGGCATATGATGTTCTTCCATATAAATTTAGAAGTGTTTGCTTCAGTTATTTTAGCCAGCGGTTCTGCCTCGACCCACTTGGTGAAATAATCAATGGCGATAATTGCATAGCTCACACTTCCTTTTCCTTTAGCATAGGCCCCATTAGGTCGACTCCCAATTTGGCGAATGGACAAGGATGGGATACTAATGGTAACTCTTGGGATGGTTGTCTTTAAATGGAGGAGAAGCGTTGATACTTGTCGTACCTTTTCATGAATTGTACAACATCATTTTTCAAGATTGGCCAGTATTACCCTTGCCTCAGTACTTTATGGGCTAATGCTGGCCCCTTGTGTGGTGGCTACGGATTCCTTTGTATATTTCTCGTAGGATGTAGTTAGCCTCCTCCCCTCTAGTGCATCGTAAAAGAGGGGATGTGAAGCTCCTTTTGTAAAGTACTCCATTTTGGAGTACATACCCTTCATCTGAACTTGTGGGCCTCTTCCTTGATTTCCGATAAGATGCGATCTTTGAGGTAACCTATAATAGGTTGCATCCATTGTGGGGTTCCTTTAACCCACATCACCTCTTCTACTTTGGCTGTGGAGGACCTGGGGAGGTATTCAATCGGTACAATTTTGAGCAATTCTCAGTCTTTGTTGCTGGCCAATTTTGATGAGGTGTCTGCGTACAGGTTATCTATTCTTGGGATTTGGGTCAACTCAAACTTTTCGAAGCATGGGATCAGGTCCATAACCTTCTTCGGGTATGCTGCCATGCCTTTATTTTTTGTTGCGAAAATGCCGCTGACCTGGCTCACAACTAGCTGGGAGTTACTTCGAACTGCCAAGTTTTTGACCCCCATTTCTTTAGCCAATCTGAGGCCCACTAGGAGAATCTCATTCTCAGCTGCGTTGGTGGAGGTTTTAAGGCCGAACCTCACTACACAAGTAAGCTTGCGGCCCTCTGGGCTCTCCAACAGTACACCCGTCCCTGACCCTGTTTCTCCGACGGATCCGTCAACAAATAATTTCCAGGCTGGGGGGGTCGTCGGTCTATCGTTGCATTGATATTTGATGCCTTTGTGAATTCAGCTATGAAATCCACCACGCTTACCCCTTCATTGAGGTCCTTGGTTGATAAAAATGTCAAATTTGCTTAATTCCACACTCCACTTCATCAGCCTCCCTGAAGTGTCCAACTTTTGTAGCACTTGTTTGAGAGGAAGGCACGTTAGTACATGTACACTATGGGCCTAAAGGTAAGGCCTCCACTTCCTAGAAGCGATCATAAGAGATAAAGAAAGCTTTTCCATACCAGTGTAATGCGTTTCAGTTGGCACGAAGGCCTTGCTTACGTAGTAGATACGTAATTGAGTGTTGCCATCTTTCCTTATTAGCACCGAACTCACAACATCGATGCTTATGGATAGATATAGTAACAATGCTTCTCCCTCCTTAGGCATCGAGAGAGAGGAGGATTGGTACAAGTGCTTCTTCAGCCCTTGGAATGCTTCTTTACATTCTTTACTCCACTGGAACCTTTTCTCCCCTTTTAAGATTTTAAAGAAATGAAGGCATCTATCTGTAGCTGTGGAGATGAATCGGTTTAGTGCTACCAGGCGCCCTGTCAAACATTACACTTCTTTGGGCTCGCTGGGGGATTTCATATCCAGCAAGGCCTCGATTTTCTCAGGGTTAGCCTCAATACCTCACTGGTTAACCATATAACCCAAGAACTTTCCAGAGGAAACGCAAAAAGTACATTTCAATGGATTCAACTTCATCCAGTATTTCCTTAAGATCTTGATGGTAGCTTCCAAATGTTCAATGTGGTTTACGAACCTAAGGCTTTTCACGAGCATGTCAACGACGTATACCTCCATTGTTTTGCCTATGAGGTCGGAAAACATTTTGTTAACTAGCCATTGATAAGTTGCGACAGTGTTCTTCAAACCAAATGGCATGACTTTACAGTAGCATAGGCCTTTATTGTGATGAATGAGGTATTTTCCTCATCTGTTAGGTGCTTGGGGATCTGGTTGTAGCCTAAGTATGCATCGATGAAACTCAAGTGTTCATTATCGTAGTAGAATCAACTAGCTGGTCGGTTCTTGGAAGCGGGAAACTGTCTTTTGTGTAGGCTTGGTTGAGGTTAGAGAAATCTATGCAGACTCTCCATTTGCCATTGGCTTTCTTCACCAAGACGGGGTTGGATATCTATTTTGGGTATATTGCCTCTCTGATGAACCCATTAGATATAAGTTTTTACACCTCCTCTTTCAGGGCTATGTATCTTTCTTGGTTCAATGCTCTCTTTTTTTGCCTACGAAGAGTGAACTTTGGGTCCACATTAGGTCGGTGGCAACTAACCCTGGGATCAATGCCAATCATGTCCTCATGCCTCTACGCAGATTTATCCAACTTGTTAAGAAAGAAGTCCTTAAGCCTGATTTTTTCCCCAGGTTTGAGCTCCTTCTCTATTTGTAACATCCTCATGGGGTTATGTAAGTTCACAGGGAAAGATTCAAGCTCTTCTATCGGGGTCGCCTGTGAGTTTGATTCTATGACCCTGGGGTCTAAATCTACCTCGATGATCCCTTCTTCAGGGGCATCTATCACATTGACGTCTTTCCCTTATTTAGGGATATGATCTTCTTCAGTTGCATCAATAATTTTAGCATCCATCAAAACCATATTCACACCGCGGGGCTCGGATTTCCTTAAGTAGCTAAGGTAGCATTCCCTTGATCCCATCTGATCCCTTCGTACTGTGGCAACTCCTTCCTTGGTGAGAAATTTCATGCATAAATGATGCATGGATGTTACAACCTTGAGTTCTTTTAAGGCGGGTCATCCCAATACTCTATTGTAGGTAGATCGGTGGTCTACAATGATGAACTCCATAAAGTGATGGGCTTTAAATGTGGGCTTCTCCATTTCCACTGCCAATGTGATCCTCCATCTGGAATGATGCTATTACCAGTAAAGCCATATAAGGGATCGATCATGGGAGAGAGTTCATGGTCCACCATCATTTTATCGAAGGTGGTTCCAAATAGGATAATTGACGTCTTTCCCTTATTTAGGGGTATGATCTTCTTCAGGTGCATCAACAATTTTAGCATCCATCAAAACCATATTCACACCGCGGGGCTCGGATTTCCTTAAGAAGCTAAGGTAGCATTCCCTTGATCCCATCTGATCCCTTCGTACTGTGGCAACTCCTTCCTTGGTGAGAAATTTCATGCATAAATGATGTATGGATGTTACAACCTTGAGTTCTTTTAAGGCGGGTCATCCCAATACTCCGTTGTAGGTAGATCGGTGGTCTACAATGATGAACTCCATAAAGTGATGGGCTTTAAATGTGGGCTTCTCCATTTCCACTGCCAATGTGATCCTCCATCTGGAATGATGCTATCACCAGTAAAGCCATATAAGGGAGCGATCATGGGAGAGAGTTCATGGTCCACCATCATTTTATCGAAGGTGGTTCCAAATAGGATATTACCGAAACTCCCATTATCCACCAATATACACCTCAGTCCATTCCTAGCTATGACGGCTTGTACCACCAGTGCATCATAATGTGGGTAATGAACTCCCATAGTGTCCGCTGGAGAGAAGGTTGTTGGGGAAGTGTTCCAAGATCTGCGGTTAATGCTATTGATCAAGTAGCTCACCATGGAAGGGTCCTTCACTTCTCTTATGTAGTTCTTCAGGGCGTTCTTGGAGTCTCCCTATGTGTAGACCACCTATGATTGTTTCAATTTCTCTGATGGGACGTTATCGGTGTTTGCTGGAGGCTCTCTCCTGGGCCTTTGACCTCTTGCCTTGTTTCTATCTTTCTCATGCTCCCGTCGATGAAATTTATTCATGCGGCGTCGCCTCACCTCGTCTTGCCTAGGCTATCTCTCTTACCTAGGCTAGGGTATACTTCTTTACGTTTGAAGGGCATTTCTACCCTCAATATGGGGGCCAGTTGGCTCTTCATGATATGGCCTGGATAGGCAATTTTTAGTGATGTGGCTATTGGTTCGATGATATGTGCAGTATTGCCTATCTCGAGGCTGCATGTTTCTTCCCTGCCTCTTCCTCTGGATGGTTTCGACTACCTTTAAGCCTCAGGTCCAACCTCTTCATATGCTAAAGAAGGCACTGCATTCAGCGTAGCTGTGGCTAATGCTTGGCCTGAGGTGGGGGCTATCGTGTGTCCTGCTTGGGTCCATTGTTGGTCCACCAAGTGGGATACATGGCTTCTTCGCTGTCATTGAGGTAATGGGAGTCCCAATAAGGTTCTATTGCAGTGATCAATCAGCTCCTCATTAACGATTTCACTTCTCATCATCTCCACCAGAGCATCATAAGAAGTGGGATTTTTGTGTCGCACACTCCAGAATAGGGCGTTCATGTTGAGGCCCCCTCTTAGGAAAAAGGGCCTCTCTATTAATAACCTATTCGCAATAGGTCATCTCAACTGTGAAACGAGCTAAGTAACTTTTCAAGGTTTCACCTACCTGTTGCCTCATGTCTTGTAGCCTTTGGATGGGGGCCTCTCCTTCTTTACTAGATAGGTATTGGTTCAAAAAGGCCTTTTTAAGGTCTGGCAAACTTCTAATGTTGCCAGCTGGGATACGACTGTACCGAATTTCAGCAGCCCCCATTAGCGTGAGTTGAAAAGCTCTACATTTTAGTGCTAGTGAGGCTCCTCGTAGAGACATATGGGCCTTGTAGTTGTTGAGGTACTTTGTCAGATCATCTTTCCCTTCGTATTTGGGTATCTTTGGGGGGGCACAAATTGACTTGAGACCGGGGTGCTTCTCAATTATTGGGAGAAAGGTAAGCTTTCGTCGTTGACATCCAACTCAAATGATCTACATAGGCCATCAGAATCATTTTTCTCTACCTGATAATGAGGGGGTTGCGACGTTCCCGCTTGATTTCTCAAGTTCACCTCCTCTCTCGCCTATTTCTAGGTGGAGGTGGAATCCCTTGAGGTTCATATCCTTGGTATTGTTCTTGCCCTCCTTAGACAGGGGGTGGCTAATGGGACCTATTTCTAGGCCTTGAGGGCCTAATCCGATCGAAGATGCTGTTGGACCTTTGAGGTTCATGTTCTTGGGTGTATTTTGGTGGAAAGTTTCCCTCCCGTGGATTGTTATCGCCGAGTCGGCTCGTAACATAGTTGGTGGAGGTATCTACTTCTATCTCCCTCTCGACTGGGCTTCTGCCCATGCCACAGGTTTTAAAGGTATGCTGCTGTGTCATTCTCCTCACATTCTTGGGGAAACATTCCATGTCGAGGCACCTGGGATCCTGCCTATTGTTGCATTTGCATGAGTAACTGCTGCATGGAAGCATTTTGTTGGGTCATGTTTATCATATTTGCAGCCATTTTCCCTATTTCCCTGGCTAGGTGTGTTGTGGTACCGCCTTGCCTGTGTTGGTGATGGGGGCGACGCATGTTCACATTTGTACGGATAACCTCTTCTTTAGAGGACTCTTACTGCCTGTTTCCACCATGTGTTCCTTGGTGGATGGAATTTATTGCGAGTATTCGATTTTGAGCTAGCAGTAAATGTTTAAGACATCCCTTCTTTCCGATGGTTCTTTCATCAAGAACCAAGCCTTTTTCCAAGGCCTTGTTTCAAACGGCTTTTACCACAAGGATGTTCGTGGTTACGGTATCAAAATTTCCACAAATGGTGCCAATCTGTTGACCCCAAAAAATATATCAATGATCTGGCCAACAGATCACAAGGCCTCTCACGTCCACGTAAGCTGAATTACGATACACTTGGACAAACCGTTGGTCTCACGTAGCCTTCTTCGGATGGGATGGAGTTAATCGTATGCACTCTGATGGTCGAACAGTTGGAGGAATAATTTTGTGTGTGGGGGAGCTTAGAACGTGAGCCTCAATCAATTAAAAAGGGGACAGCTTGGGAGTAGAACACTTAAAGTGTATGTAGCAAGAATATAGGATTGAGAGTCTAAAATTGCATTACCCTTGAATGACACTAAGTGTGGATTTTTATACTTGAATAAGGTAAATAAGGCCCATCGGATGATATGGCACATGGCCTCATCAGACCGATTGACCTTTCTTATCGCATGTATCAATCAATCAATGTATTAAATGCTAGGACCACTTTTGCATCCATAAGCCCTAGCTTAGTAGTTTGGAGTTGACCGTGTAGGTGTGCAGAGGCGACGATGGTAGTGAATGGTCTTGTCGATCATTCAACACAAGATCAGTTAAGGATCTTGCGGTCGCCTCGTTGGGGCAAATTCCCATATGGAGGGTCTACCTAATATGGGGTCGCCTTTATGTAATATGAACCGGGTAGTCTGTGCCATTGTGTAAGGTGTGGGGGGCCCAAATTGCCATGCGTTAGGCCCTTAGATTGCCACGTAGTTCAAATAGTGCCACATGTGACCTTCAGTTTATCTTTTGAGTAACAAGCATAATAAATAAAAGGGTAAAATATTGGGTTGCCTCCCAATAAGCGCTTAATTTATAGTCGTGTTAGCTAGACTTTGAAGCTTGATTCAATCACAGTGGTCCATATATGAGCTTTTTCTCCCTTGCACTCCTTGCAAATTCCCAGCCTTGAATCCTATGTTTACTCTCCAAATCATGAACTCTCCGTTCTCATCTTGACCAAGAATCCACCAACTTTAGTTTTTCTCTTCTGGGGGCTGTGTTGAACATCTTCATCAATACACTTGCATTCCTTGAACTTTGTTGGTTGCTTGGATGTATTGTGTAATTTAAAAACTTTTGTTCATCCTCCACCCTCAAAGTCAACTTACATTTCTCCATGTCAATCAATGTTCAGTTGGTTGATAGGAAGGGTCGACCCAAGATTATTGGAATATTTGGTTCTTCTTCTATGTTAGGAACAGGGAAGTCTGTCAGGAATGTCAACTTTTCAACTTTTATGAGTACATACTCAACCTTGCCTCTTATATATTTGATGCTTCTATGAGCTAGCTGTATTTAAAAATTTGTTACTTTAACTTCTCCAAGTCTTAATTTCCTATAGATAGATAAAGAAATTAAGTTGACCCTTGCACCTATATCGTTTAAAGTATGAAAAGAAAAATCTATGTCTAGTAAAATAGGTAAAGCGAAATTCCATAGATCCTTGAGCTTGGGAGGAAATTTCTTTTGCAATGTTGCACTATTCTCCTCTGGTAAAGCAACTTCTTCAAATTTTGGAAGCTTTCTTTTATTTGATATCACGTCTTTCAAGAATTTTGCATAACTCGAGTTTTATCTAATTGCATCAATGAATGGTATGTTGATATGGAGCTTCTTTAGCATGTACAGGAAGTTCTCAGATTGTTCTTTCAACTTCCTTTCTGTAATCTCTATCGAAATGGGATATGAGGCACATAAGTCATGGTAGGAACGGTTTCTTAACCTCTAGACTGTCTGACTTCTGATTTGTAGTTATTTTTTATGATTGTTCAGATTGAACCACTACTCCTCATCTATGGAATGTACCTTTTCATTTACCACCTCATGTCTTTTAACTGCAATTTTTAGAAGTTGACCCCATTGCGAGTAATAATTGCCTCAATTTGCTTGTTCTCCACAACTCTCACTATCATTTCTTGCTATTTGGGATTTGTTACAGTGTCACTTGGTGGTGTCCCTGGCTATTTTTCTAAAAGTGCTTTTGCTATTTTCCCTATCTAATTTTCCGAATTTAGTATAGCAACCTCTCGAAGTTGAAAACTTTTCTTAGTTTGTTGCATGAATTTAGTTGATGCTTCAGCTATTCTGGTCATTACTTCAATTGATGATGCTGTCAATTTGCTAAAAGATTCTTCCCATGCGGGCTTCTTCTAGCTGCTGAAAATCGGGTAGTGCATTTTGTTGTGGTGTACATTTACATCCCCAATTGACTGGGCAAAAGAACTCCACACATTATAATCCACACTCTCATGATTTCCTCCGTAACGCCTAAATTTTGGACTGACTGCTTGAACTGAATTCATCTAATCTACTTTTTAAGCTAATGCTGCCAACTATACTAAGAACTCTGTCACTAAGTCAACTTCATAGATTCCAATAGCTTTTTTCCCACTTGATCTTTTTGATGGCCAAAGTGCATTAGTGAATGCAAGATCCAAGTCTTGATCCACTATTCCTTCTGCAATCGAACCATCATATGCAGAGTCAACGTTAGCTTTGCTTGTCGAATTTAGCCAAATTTTCAAATGCTACACTTGGAGCCATTTTTGCTATTCATGCTGTGTAAACTGATGGATCAACCCCTTATACCTTTTCCAAGCCTTATAGTAGCACTCTGAGTCAAGTTGAGAAAATGAATTGATTTCATCCCTCAACCTGGAAATCTTTTTAGGTAGGAAATACTTGTTCAAGAATTGGTGGAAAAGTATCCAACCATTCCTTTCAAAGTGTAAGGAAAAAGCCTCAAGCAGATTGCTTCACTTGAAACCCCCGGATATTCTATTATTGCACACATGTCCAGAAATCTCAAAATATGATCATTGGGATCTTCAGTAGCTCTCCCAAAGAATTGTAGTGCATTCTAAACATATTAGTGTGCTTCTAATTATTCTCTTCTCCTCAACCTGAATGTTTGTTTGATTTTTTGATCAAATTAAGTAAGATTACTATATCTCAAAGTTTGAATAAAAGATCCCAAAAAAAGAAAAATATAATGATATTTTTCTAATTAATGAAGCTAACTAATTAAACAATAAAAATTCACATTAAAGTTAGAATTAAATACAACAGTCCTCGACAATGGGGCCAAAAACTTGATCGTTTGATTTCTCACAAGTGAATTGATCGTGAACAAGTAATGAGTAGTGAATGAGTGTCGAACCTACTAAGACAATGTGCTTAATTTAGTGTCAATTAATTTCAACCTTAATTTAATAGTCAAATTGGTTTAAATATTTATACTAAATATGATCTAATTATATTAACTAAGCTATTATGAAGGTTTTTGTCAAATATGTGAGATGGATGCTAAGATTTCGAATCCCTCTTGTTAATCCATTTTTAATACAATTAAATACCATGACAATATATACTTACTCTTGTTGATCAATGTTAATAAGTTAATTAAAAACATCTCTTGATGTCAATTAAAAATATCCCTTCATGTGACCTTCATATATCTCTATGAAAGATGCGAACATGAAAACACGTATTAAAGCATAGCGGTATATCTCTATCTCTATGAAAGATGCTAGAATATCTATAGAAATCATGCAAAGCATAGCGGTATATCTCTATCTCATATTGGACTTTACAATGATTATTATAAGTGCTATCTATTCTGGTATTTCTCTCGAAATAACATTCACATTCAAGACAACTAGTGATCAAGTAATTGAAAATGCATTAAAACTCAATAACAACGATCCATGAACTCACACATATTGAACGTCATAACATTTATTTTATATTAAAAACTTCATAACAAGGGTTCATGTAAATCCTAGAAATAATAAATCTAGCCTAACATATGGATAGTGGTGTCAATCAAGCCAAGCGGCTTATCGGCTCGGCTTGTGAAAAAATGACCCACGAGCCGCTCAAGCCGTTCGACTGCTCGGCTGGTGAAAAAATGAGCCACGACCCCCTTGGACTCGTCAAAAGAAGAGCCCGCTTGGCTCGTTTTCTAGGCGAGCATTTGTCGAGCCTGCTCGGCTCCTAGGCAAGTTTAATAGGCAAGCCACGGGCCGAGCCGACTCGTGGCTCGCCTATTAAAAAAAACAAAAAATATAAAGTGACCAAAACGGTCACTGATTTTTTTTATTTTTTTTTTTCAATTCCATTTTTTCCTCTATAAATACCCTTTCATTAATCCATTTTTTCCCACCCAACTATCAATTTCTCATT
>CAIGRK010126891.1:0-11975 GCA_903798315.1 Fraxinus greggii
TGGTTGCCACTATTAATATACCCACAAGAACACAAGATGGTGGTGTTTGCAAGAGGAGCCACAGAGGCAGAGAGAAAACAAGGCAGAGAGCACGAAGCAGAAGGCAGTAAGAGGAGACTACAGTTTCTCTCAATTCACAAAGCGCGCACACACGGTTCCAACACTTGGACAATAGGCATATATATATGTTAGGTTATATCCTCCTTTTGGCCAAGAAATAAAGTAATGGGCTAGCACGTTATAAGGACCATCCAAGAGTTATAGTGGCCATGAGCAACATTAACTAATTAAGTTGTTTTCAATGGCCCGAGTTGTTTTTCGGGTTGAGACTATAAATTGATTGTGTTGATAGTTATTTTACTCATCGACCGAGACATATAAAATATAATCTGACACTGTTTAAATATCATTGCCCGAGATTTATTGGGTATCAAAAAACCCAACACTCGGGCTTACAATCAAGAGATCAAATGATGTAAGCCCGGGCATACAATCAGCTTTCTTTTTACAAAGGCGAGTGATATTATAGAATAACCTACTTAGACAACCTTAAACTTGAAAAATTGACTACCTTATAATCAATAGAGAATAGGACATTGAAACATCATTTGCAATTACTAGGTAATGAATGATCCTTATGTTGATTGCTTATTCTTCTTCATAAGTTGCTCGATGTCTTGAATTAGCATCATTGTGTTGAGATAGGATGATCCATCTTCTTCGACTGACCTCTTTGCCATTTCTTTTAGTGCTTTTGCTTTTTCCCTTCTTTCACATCCTTGTTTTCCCTTGTCCATTACCATGTCGATGGCAGCCTTAACCTCCTCCTTCATCACCTTCTTCCCGGACCTTTCTTGCGAGATAAAGTCTACAACATCTTCAGCTCCAACTCCTACACCAGTGCCCAAAATCTGTACTACTAATTTTTCATTTAGAAATTGCTCGGCAAACAATGGCCATGTGATCATTGGCAGGCCAGCACATATACCTTCTAGAGTTGAATTCCAACCGCAGTGCGTTAAGAATCCTCCTACTGAAGAGTGGGATAAAATCAGTACTTGTGGCGCCCAACCTCGGATCAAAAGGCCTCTTTCCTTTATTATTTCATCAAATCCATATTCCAAAATCCACTTCTCTATTTCTTCTGTATTTTCTCCTCCATTTATCACTAAAATAAACGGATATTTTGACGCTTCTAGGCCTAAAGCCAGCTCTATAAATTGTGAAGGCATGAGACGACTGAGACTTCCAAGGCATGCGTAGATTACTGAATCAGGCTCACGTGAGTCTAACCACCTCAAGCACTGGTCTGTATCAATGGAGGCCTTGTTCCCTCTTTGAGCTTTGTCTAAATTCTCCCTGTTGAAAAGTGAAAGTGGACCAATGCACCAAACCTTTCCCCCTCTGATCTTCCGAAATTCATCGACATATCTTTGTTCCAAATCTTCAAAACTATTGACCACCACCCCATAAGATAGTTTTTCAGATGCTCGTATCTCTTCAAAAAATTCTTTCACATCCACCGAGCCTGGATTGAGCAATTCGGGCAGCTGGAGCTTAGTAAACTCAATTCTATCAGGTAAACTAGGCACGACAAAAGACTCCGACTCAGACGCAGTTTCATGAACCTTGGAAATGTGCAAATTATTCACTATCAATTGTGTGAAGCAACTCATTCCGTCAAAAATAATCCTCGGAATCTGAAGATTATTCGATAAATCAGCCGTCCAGGACAGATGCTTATCGCATAAAATGCAACTTGGAGCTGGCTTAAGTCCATTCAGCATCTGTTCCAATGGCTTTTGTAGCATTTTTGCTGCATTAAAGAAGTTGTTTATTAACTTGTAGGATGGTAAAGTGTCTACACTTTCACATCCTATGGGCAAACCGGCTTCCTCACATGGAAACCGGAGCTGAAGAAGCCGAATGGGGAGTCCAGACGAGATGGCACGATCAATCACTGGATTGAACCGGATGGCGTTGAGGGGCGTCATGACTATTGTCACAATAATACCGCGTTCTGCAAACAATTTTGCCACGTCTATCATTGGAATTATGTGGCCAGGGGCCATTAGAGGTATCAAAACAAAGTTTATCATCTCTGGTTGCAAAGCCATAAAATTTAATTCTCAGAGCATAGAAAATACACAAAAGTATACAAAACTTTTTATTGGGATATTCGATTGTTCAATAGAATATATAATTAGACACATATGTATCTGTTTTTCCCTATCCTAATCCAAGTGGTTTAAGAGCTTACAAAAAGCATGGACTGTGTTGGCACGGAGATAATTGCAACTGGATTTGACACGCACTATTGGACAAGAAAATGGAAAAGCTAAAAATATGAATAGGGAACAATCAAAAAACCATATCCACTATTTTTTTAATACTGAAATATAATGCTTCCAAATTAATAGCACGCGCAGTACAAAAAATCTGGTCTTACACGCTGTTTTCTACAGCGAAGAAGATACATCAAAAACTATATGACAAAAAAAAAAAATGATTTGGTCACTAGTGAAATCATTTAATTCGTTCCAATAAAAAAATCAATTGTGACAATCAGTGTTAGGTATTTCTTAGGAGAGATTTTTGAATTTATCCAGAAAAAGTCATTTTATTTTAAAGGGCCTCTAATAGTTATGAGGGTGAACCGAAAGCAACAAAGAGGCGCGAGATGAGAAAGATATAGCAATCTCCTCCTTCCTCTTATAGAGAAATCTTAGAACGGTGACTCTAACGTAGCTCCTGAATCGAAAGTGAACCATTTGAACTTTTTTATTCTCTCACGTTGTTATGACTCACAAATACGCACTTGTGTTGTTGACTGCCGGTCCTTGTATAAGCAAATTTTGACATGTATCTTCACAGTTTGTAACATTTAAAATTGACTATTCTAATCCATTTAAAAAGGCAGTATAATCCATGAAGCAGAATAGGAAGTTCTTTTATGTCATGTCTTGCGCTCAATCACTGTCAATGTAATAGGTAATTTTGAAATTGTTATTTCAATCATGCATCATATAGAGTCGAGAAGATTGCTCCTCAATTCCTTCTCATCCAAAGTCGGGCATCAGAGCCAAAGAGTCGAAAAAATATTCCTTCAGTTGGTTCAAAAGAAAGAATCTGGCGCCAAAATTGGGGAAAAAAAGGTCAGGAAACAGAAATTTCTCAAGATTGAGAGTTAAGATAGCAAACAGAATGGCAAATTACTGGGAACCAAAAAGAATAGACCAATCTGTGTTATTGATACATCAATATTCGGAATTAAGTCTAAAATGTCCTCGATCCAAAAATGTAGCAACGTCCACCTTAAGGCTACAAATACACGAATCTATGATTGTGTGACCTCTAACATCTATTTACAACATCTAAGCAAACTTAACCATTCTCAAAACTGAAACTCGTTTCTCGAGCAATGAAATTTGACAAATATGAAGTGACATATGGGAAGTAGCAAGAAAATGGCACTAGTCCCGCCCCAGACATTTGATCCAGTTTAGGGCAGCATAAAATAAAAATCAGACTGCGATGTTTGTAAGTCAAGACCAAACATGTCCATTATCTATCTTCTTCTGTTTCTTCTTTTTTCTCCTTTCTTCTTTTGGTTCCATCCTTGCTTCAGCACGTTTTGAATACATTGAGCGAATCTCTAATACTTTACTTTTTGCATCTCGAAATAGTGCATCTGACTTTGCAGCCATCAATTGCTGATACAAGAAAGAAACGGGTTTTAGTTATTTCCAAATGATGCGAAGTCAATATTATGTAGCAGATTCAGAAATGAACTACCTTAAGATGATCCATAGCAGCCAAGTTGAAACCGAGAGTATCTTTGCATTCCTGTGAAAATGCAAACATCAATGTGCAAGGCAAAGCAGTGGCATAGTGGAATACGGAGTTGGGACGCTAAGAAATGTGCACTGAATTTCACCAACCACTTCAAATTCCCGAGCAAGTAAAGCAGGTAAAATCATTTACCCAGATTCTAAATTTATAGGTGTTAGTAAACATAAAATTTCAGATATTAGGAGCACTTGTAACATCTTAAGACAAACATGAAAATTTCCTTACTGAACTTTTATCTTTCTTACACATCTATAGCTTTTAATATTAGCTTAAGAACACAGGAGCTAATAAATTTGCTTCAGTTATTGGTTATTATTGGATAAAAATCAATTTGACTTCATCAAGTAAGACTTTTCCAAACAGAGCCACTGTAATTGCTCAAAAATCTTTCAGAACTAGTACCATGCTACAGATCATTTTTGGCTAAAGCAGAAAATTTGAATTTACTTATAACTTTTGTTTCCAGACAGAGTAGAAAAGATTATTTATTTTGACAATAAAGAAGGAATTGCCTTTAAAATAAGTAAACTGCTTATTTCCAACTTTAACAGAATAAAAAATTATTTATTTTAGAACTTATTTACTTTCAAATAAATTCTTCAAGCTTAGGCAAACATGCACATAACGTAAAATTACCTTAACTCTTGCATGAAGAATGTCTCTGAGTAGAGTTAAGACAGGTCTGGCAGCCACAGTAGCAACTAGCTGGTTGTGATGGATCTGCAATAACACTGTGGCAACCCTGCAGACAAGCTCAACCTGCCAGAACAGTGAAAAACATTTGTAAGCAAAAACAAGGTTACGAGTGAAATGTCAGCCATGCTATTTTAATAACGAATGTCATCTTTATGATTCACATAAAACACAAGCATAATCATATCATAATTTCAACTTTCAGGACAGTCATTGACATATTGAGAATATTAATAACTTTGACATGGACAGGGAACCGAGAACCTACCAGCTAAACCTAAAATATCACAAGGACAAAAATCGATGCAGTCACCATACATTTAAAAATGCATTTAATGAACAATGCGCTCCTGTAGATTATGTTTTAAGTTGTCGACATATTTCCAATTCAACATGATCATTTTCACTGTACATGTGTTTTGTGTCAATATCTATGGTTCCTAGATTTTAGAATTTGATCAAAGTCTCATGTTTTGGGATGTTGAAGCTCAGATCGTCCCCCATCTCAAAAAACCAAAAAAGCATTGGAATGATATAATCAACTGGATGCAGGAAAGAAACAGCTGGAAATTAAACGTACCAACAATGGAAGTACAACAAAATCATGGGCTTGCCACTGTGAAGAGATCTTACGTTGCACGACATACATACATTTGAACTAGTTAAAACCATGGTGCCATATAATTTACCACTTTGACTGATAAAGAAAACTATAGGACAGGCAAATCATCATTAAATTTCAATTTGTGCAATAAAATTTAAGCTGTGTTAAACTTTCAAGTGGTGCAAAATGATTGTTCTCCATGTCATTAAAGCAGCACTGACCTTATTGGGTAAAGAAGCCCAATCTTTCAAATAAGACAATATCTTTAAAGCATCTGAGAATGGTAGAGCCTGCAAGAAAGTCCAATCAAAATATTTAACCTTTTTCCATTTGTGTGAAAAACAGAATAGTTAACTTTGAACTTACTTGTCAAGGTCAACTTATAAATTGAACCAGAATCATATTCAAAACAAGGTTTGCAGCTACAAGTGCATTTGATTTTTACTTCTACTGCATTAGCAGGGGACTAAATATCTAAACTATTAGTTCTATTCTTTGGGATATTTGATTCATTTTGAATTAACGAATTTAGAATAAAGGAGAGCTCACTTTGACCATTAAGAGCAGGTAACATGTTCCCCGTCTTTGTTTCTATCTCATCCAATGAAAAAAGAAAAGGAACAAATAAGCACCCCTCATGCAATAAGGAATTATGAGAATGAAATCCATAGACGCATTGCCATGCCACTTTGAATTTACAAAATCAGGTACCGTCGAAGTGGAAAGTTACTGTGTATATAATTGAAGTGTTTCCCAAGGATCAAATGGATTAATAATGCAACAGTTCAATTTTCAACCCAAAAGAAAAAAAAAATGGCGAAAACTTTATTTAGGTTTATTCCAATTAATAAATGTAACTCCTTTTAATTTGTTAGAATTCACAAAACAACAATGTAAGAGAAAACAGTGATCAAATTGACAAATGCTAAATCTCGTGTTGCAAGGGATATATGGGTACGTGATAGCAGTTGTTTACAACCGAATAGAAGAAAAATGTGGTACACGAGATCAATAGAAATTTTCGATACAAAACATAAGATGTGCATAAATAAATAGAATTCTATCAACCATTATAAGAAATTATCTGTCAGCTCAAGACACAGGATTTCATATCTTCAATGTACAACTACGTCACCACACTTACTAGCAATGTCTGTTCCAAATCATTGGTGTGAACATTAGAAACTGCACGCAGAACATAATCAGAAGGGGAAAGCCCTAGCATAAGAATATTCGGCCTGAAATCAGTAACTTTTCCTTTTGATTTCTCCTCCTGAAAAATCACAAAAATTTGTTGAAACAAAAACTTTGAAGTATTTTATTGAGAACCGAAACTAGTACGAAAAATTAGGTCACTACAGGTTAGATTCCCTTGTCCCAAGGCAAGGGCTCAATAATGAAGAGGAAAAAAGTGTGAGACTTTGAGACTAATCTTCTATATCAGAATATAAAATATGTGGCACGTAGTGAATAAAAAAGGCAAGAACTCTTCATACCTCATGCTCAGCAATACGCTTCAGTTCTTCCTCTGCCATGTCTATTGACTCAATGATCAAGTCAGTGGCACTAATAGTTTCTTGAGTTTTCTTCCCAGCTAATGCTACAGCTCCTTCCTCTGGAAGTTCTTCCTTTGGCACATACCTATTTTCAAATCCATGATCAATGTCAGATTCAAACATCTCTTCCAACCTTTTCTCTTTCTCTTCCTGCAAATAAAATCGCAATTATGGTTTTCGTGGGGGCAATTAATAACAAGCTCCAATCAAAGTGAGGAACAATAAGGGGAAATATGTAACACATTTACTTATCACAGCAACTTTAGCAGAATGGAGAACTTAAAAGGGAGTACCTCGACAAAGAAAGGCTCTTCTGTACGATCCCAACGGCGAATGGATCTATCATGAGATCCTGTTACAAGATAATCCCCACGGTTGCTAATTGCAAGACACCAGACCTCGGAGTGATGACCTTCAAGAGTTAAAAGCAATTCAAACTTGTCGGCATCCCAGTATTTCACAAGGCGGTCTTTCCCCACACTAAACATGTAATGCGTATTGCGCACAAACTTAACTGCCATGACACTGTAATGAAAACATATAAAAATAGAAAATTATGCTCAGAGGGGGAGGAGGGAGGTGCAAAGACGTATAAAATATAATTTTTAGTAAGGCATTGAAGCACCTATCGGCATGAGCAAAAAGGGACTTGTGGCAATCACCAAAATCTAGACCCCAAATCTTTAAATTTTTGTCTGCGGAGCCAGTAACAATTAAATCTCCATCAGATGATATGTCCATACATAACACGGGCAGCTTGTGGCCATACAAGGAGAGGAAAAACTTAAGTGAATCCATGAAGAACACCTGTTAATGACAATGTCAATTATAGCAAGTGTCAAAATTACAGAATGTTTTACAATCAAATACATTTCAGACTTCGGGAGGAAACTTGCTAGCAAGCCATATTACACTGACCCAATTTATGGCTCACCAGATGCCACAAACATGAGCCAGAGGCTTATGAGTTCAGGGGAAAAAGGGGGGGAGGAAACAGTACCAATTAATGCTTCATGCCAACATACTTATCCGTTCAAATGCAAATGACTTGAATATTTATTAACCAAAAACAAACAATTTTTTTAAAGAGGCCGAAGCAAATCAAACAAGGAGAAGATTTCTGATTGTCAGCTTCTCCATTCAAATACAAATGACTCGAATATCTATTAACCCACAGTAAAAATATTAACTGAAGGAGTCCCAGGTCAATCAACTAATCAGCTAATTGCATGCCTCAAAGTTAACAAAATAGATTAAAAACTATGATGTCTCATAAGATTTTCAAAGTTATGCTGGAATGCCCAGCAATTGCTTACACTCCTCTGGACAGTGGACATTGACTTTCATTTTGCAAAATTCACTTGCATGAATTTTTTTTCTCACTACACTATATTGAGACGTCAAATCAGATCTAGGTATACGTCAATGCATAATACTCACTGATTTTGCAATGAAAGAATATCTTATGCCACTTCCTAGAATTATTTCAACTGCAGAGCAGAAGAAACTTGAATTGAATCAACAATGAAGCAACATAAAGAACATGCAAAAAATAACAAGAATAAAAGTGTCCACCCTACCTTCACTGTGCAGTCTAATAGAGCAACAGCAATATATTTACCCTCTGGGCTGACAGCCACCACTAGAACATCATCATTCATTCTCAAATTCTTCATTGGCGACACCGTTAAATGCCTAGAATCCTGTCAACCACAGAAATTAATCCATCATTAGTGGCATACCATTTAGCAATAGCAATAAGCATTAGAATGGAATCCAAGTGAACAGTCCAGCAGTATGGTATAATATACAATTAGAAGTTATCCAATCAAAGAGAAAAAAATCAACCCAAAGAAATATGAAGAAAAAGAAAAGCACAAGGGTCTAAAGTACACACCTGACCAGGCTTTTGAGGGGTTTGATACTCCCAGAACTTGATATCATGATCTGTACTCCCAGTGACAAATCCATCAGCAGTTGCAGCAATAGACTGAACAGAGCCCCCATGAGCTTCAACTACTTCCATACACGTACCATTTCGGACATCAATAATTTCTAGTGTCCCACCTTTTGTACCAACAACCGCATACTTATTGCCTGGGACAAATAGACCACACAATCCGTATCCTGAATCAATAGTTCTGAGGCATGAACCGGAGCTGGGATTCCATATTTTAACAGTACTGTGACTTGTAGACATCAAAAGAGTATTATCTGAGCTAAGTGTGACGCTTCTCACATCAGAACGATGCCCCTGGAGCTCAATGGCACTTGATTTTGTGGTTGAAGTGCTCTCAATTGAATAAACTTCCATTAAATTATTGTTCAAAGACAATGCTAAGCTAGCCAGAGAGCTTCTTGAAGTGATTGGAGAAAAAGAAATGGAGCATATCTTCTTGCTGGCTCGAAGAGTCTGCAGGAGCTTAAAGATATCAGGAACAGTAACAATGATACCATTACCATCTTCATCTCCAATGGTTCCATTTTCAGCAGTCTCACCTGCCCCTTTAGAAGCTTTCTTCTCCTTCTTTCTATTAACTCTTCTTTTTGCTTTACGTCTAGATTCAGACTCATCCAACACACGAAATATCTCCACTATTTTCCCTGCAACTTGACAGGCCAGCAGATTTCCAGACTTATTGAACCTAACGGTAGCAACTCTATCCTTGCTTTGCCTCTGAATTTCACCATAATGCTTCAAAACTTCCCATTTGTTCTGCGCAGATGTATTTCCATTATCCGCATCAGATTCATTTTTATCCGGTGGAGTTTTTCCATCAGCCAAATCATGCTTTATCATGTAAAATCGGAGTTCAGGGTCTGCAGACCCAGAGACCAGATATTTTTCATCNAGATTTCCAGACTTATTGAACCTAACGGTAGCAACTCTATCCTTGCTTTGCCTCTGAATTTCACCATAATGCTTCAAAACTTCCCATTTGTTCTGCGCAGATGTATTTCCATTATCCGCATCAGATTCATTTTTATCCGGTGGAGTTTTTCCATCAGCCAAATCATGCTTTATCATGTAAAATCGGAGTTCAGGGTCTGCAGACCCAGAGACCAGATATTTTTCATCCGGATCAACATCAATGGACCAAATTTCACTATGATGACCACTAACAATTTGCATGCAATGCTGTGTTTCAAGGTCCCAGACCCTTAAAAATTTGTCTTTGGATGAACTAACCAGTTTTTTACCAGAATCCAACAAAACAAGGTCAGTAACCTGCAACATGTATGTAGGTAAAAAGACGAAACATTATAATTCTGCTCCAAGAAAATGGTGAAAGAAAAAACAAAATTTTACAGCTTTCATATCAGAACAAGAAAATATAAAATGAGTCAGTTATCACAAAAAGCTCATAAAACTACCTGGTCACGGTGCCCACGAAGGCGGAAGAGTCCAGCCTCACCAACCACATCCCATAAAATAATGTCATTGTCTTTGCTTCCAGAAGCAAGCAAAGATCCAACCTTGTTGTACCGGAGGATCGTTACAGCGCCTTTATGTCCATTCAAAGTAGTTTCACATGTTCCTTTGTCATTGTCCCATATTCTTACACTACCATCAGCATAGCCACAAGCTATCTGCAAAACCAATCCCATTCATTACTTCGTTATATTCCAACATATTAATTAAAATCAAACTTTTACCTCAACTACCTTTTCTGGGTTGAATCAATTTTTTTCCTCAACTATAGTCCATAATGAATCCAAAAAATATTCATATTAATATGTAGTTCAAACAACAAACTGGGAAATGCAAAAATATAAACCCCCTTAACTTTCTAGCCTGGCATATGACATCTATCTATTTTTTTCTATGATTAAGCCCTTGTTTGTCACCTATTTAATAAATATAATCGGTCAACCCTACTTTTTATCCACGCATTTCATGGAACCCACAGGTACTACCCATTCATTTACCACTTATTTCTATCTATTTATAATTTAAACCTATTATAGTCTATTCCCAAATAAGCACTAAAGTAGGGTATTAAGATTTAGGGTTCCATATTTAAAGGTCAACCTTATTAAATTATTAAGATGAGTGACATAAATTCTAATATATTAATTTATATTTCGATAATTAGTTGACGTGGGATTTATCCTTAACATACCTCGCAAGATGATGGCTCGTTTAACCGTACCAATTTTGAAATCCTGGTGCTCATTTTTAGTGTTAATCGGATCAAAATTTTCATTTAAGTTTAATGGTCCTGATGCCATATTAAGTCACTCAAGGTTCCATCTTAAAAGTTCAATCTTATTAAGAGGAATAGTTCAAGCCATTATACGTTGGTCTATATTGCGGTAATCAGTCAATTTGGGATTTATCCCTTAATAAAAACTATCAAGCAAAAACCGCATCAAAAATATTCTAGATCTAGAATAAAAAGCAAGAGAACCAAAACAAAAAATGACAATTGTCTTGGCCTCAATTCTTGGCAAATATAAATATCATAAAGAGAGGACAATAAATAACAACTTAGGTTAACGCACATTATATTTGTGCAGAAATTGATTCTGATATTTATGAAATATAATGGATTTCATTTGAAAAATCACTTAGTCCAAAAGCAAATTCTCATAAAAACCCACTGGACATACATAACTATGAATTAAAGTGCTTTGTTGGCCCGTGATGCTTCAAAGCTATAAATAAATAGAATGTACACGTTTGCATTTTCTCAATTTTGACTATGTATAAATCCATAATACTCAAATTTATAGCATTACATGAAATTATCAATGTGTAAGCTATTGGAAAAAGTTCTTCTGAATTGAGAAATTATAATCATATCAAGCTATGTATAACTGTGAAGAAACGACAGTTTGCTCCTACGTAATAAAACAATTAAAATTAGACTTTTACTAATTAGGGCATCAAAAGTACAAAACCATAGTTATAAGCATCCTTTACAGACACATTAAAGAAGGAAAGAGGGAGAAGGCGAGAATACGAGAGAACTCGAGGGAGCCGAGGCAATGGAAGTGACAGCGAGGGAGGGGCCACGCGAGGAGGAAGAAGAGGGAGCTAAAGTTTTTGTGCAAATGCCCTGGCGAACGTGCCATACGCCTAGCTTTTCGAGCGCCGCCGCCAAGAGGTGCTTGCCGGAGTTGTCGTAGGTTATGTTGGAGTCAACCGATGCTATAACTCCGAAAGATGCCGCCGCCTCGTACCGAAGATATGACTTCACCATTTTCAGCTCCTTTCCGTCTCGCTTTCGTGCAGACAGAGAAGGAGCGGATACTGAGGTGGAGGT
>CAIGRK010126915.1:0-19508 GCA_903798315.1 Fraxinus greggii
TTTATTGGTGTGATTATTTACTATCTTATGCTTGATGTATATGATCGATTTATAATCTAATTTGAATAAATAATTGTGGGAAATTGTTAGAGAAAATCTAGATTCTAGGGTTACATTTAAATTAAATTGATTTTTAACGATAAATCTTCTGATTAGATTGCCAGGATGAAAGCCTCTAATTGTGTGATAAAAAATGAATAATTGACGTTGAATGATCCGATCCAGTCGAAGAAATTCTGACTTTTCAATGTTTTAACTCATTGATTTTAATTTCGTTACTTGATCCATTGATATTTAAATTTTATTTCGAAGAAAAAAAACAAATCATTTTCAAACAATTCACGAAAACCCTAATTTGTTGATCCCTTGAGTATTTTTCCATCTCTATGTGGAATCGACATCCCAAAGTTGTGCTACAAGTACCGCGTGTTTCTTTGGGCGTAATCACAACCCAATAACCTTAGTTCTTGATTCAGAAAATCATTGGGTCGAAGTTGTTTGATAAGATTTTAGCTTTCTTGGGATGTGTATATCAAGTCTTACTGTGAATTCCAAGGTTCATCCATCAAGGGTCACATCATAATACTTTTTGGCATTCCTTTCTCAATTGACTTACCATGCTCATCACACAAGATTATTCAGATAAAAGTCTGGGATTTTCGCTTAAAATATGTTTTAATATTTTCGAATCAAACTTAAGAACCAAATCCTTAGGACTGATTGATGGGACGTATGGCATTAAACTCAAGTCGCCTTACAATGCCAAGGACCATTAAATGAACCGCTTACCTATGGATTGACGGATTGACACCTAGGAGAGGATGGTTCACCCTAGATTCAAGACTACATGTTCCAGATCTAAAGGTTCCTCTCTTATTACCTTTCACTAAAAATACCCACACTTACACTATATGAAGGGGCTGGTTCCTGAAAAGAGAGAATAAAGGAGACACTTTCGCATTATCTGTACACACATGCCACCATTAAAACAAAACCATGTTTCCAGTGACCACCACCGGATGTCCCAGTTTCGATCTATCAACTCACTGACTTGACCGCCGTAGTGCTCGCGGCCTCTTTTACCCCACCGAAAAAGGTCAAGATCGACTAACGGTGTGTTACTACGTGTAAGAGAGAGCTCACGTGGAGGTATTATGTGTGCCACATATTTGGGTCATTTTTGGGAGGAGGGTCAACATATTGGCGCCGTCTGTGGTTTTTACTATAACCATGAACATCTCCATAAAGAAAAAGCTTTTCGGAACATCCACCTGGCCTCCTCCTTGAAAAAGGAGTTGCTCTTGAAGAAAGAACAAGCAGAGGCACCAATGAAGAAAGTTGGAAAGTTGAAGTGTTATTAATTACCTCTGGAAATAAAGTGTGCAAGCCCAAAGACAATGAGTTCGCGCAACGAAGATGTGAACGCAAGGAGAGTAATAGTGGTCTCTAAAGAAGAGATCATCCGAAACAATGTCACTCACAAAAGGCCTCATCACCGCCATCGCAGGGGTGGAAGAACTACGACACGATTAATTGCTGAGATTACTTATATGGCTTCCAACATGAGAAGCATTACAGTCCAAAATGTAGCTATGCATGAACTCCTCATGCAAGTTCAGAACCAAATAGGCTTCCAAATACCTTAGGGTACCTCACAATTAGCCCAAGACCCATGCCAAGCAGAAGTGGGGCAAAGCCACAGAACCCATTCAGGTCTACAAGGAAGAGAGGCTGCGGTTGAAAGGGAAGTGGGGATAGATGTCTCCTCCAACTACGCCTTCGAGTGACCTGTCGACAACGCTCAGGTCAGAGAGGACAATGTTCCCCCTGATTATGAAGAACAGCCCCAAAGGTCCATGAGCGTGTTCGATCGGATCAGACATACACCTAGGAATAGGAATCAGCACGCTCACCAAATAGCTTGACCACAAGAACAAGCACAACGCCAGGTTCCCCCACTTAGGAACAGGCGAGAACTGATGAACCGAAGAAATCAAGGAGGGATGTCCCAAACCTCGCCTCGTTACTTAGCAAATGAGAATGATTCTGGTGGACTATGCAGGTCTTATGAACTTGATGACGATGACAACAACCTTTCATTCTCCAAAAACTATATGGTTTTCCCATGCCCCATAATTTTTTGCCCTAATATTCCTAAATATGAAGGAAAAGGTGACCTAGAGAAATACCTCAACAAATATAAAACACATATGAGTCTCAAAGGTGTTTCACTGGCTTTGAAATGCAAAGCTTTTCAGTTAACATTGGGTGGAACAGTCTAAGTATGGTATGGCCGATTAATGCCACTCAGTATCAAGAGTTGGCCTGACCTCAAAAAGACTTTTCTGAACCAAATTTTCTCTTAAATAGAGGGAGATGTACCAATTCAGCACCTCCAAGATAAGAGAGAAGCAAGAGGGGAAACAGTGAAAAGTTACCTAGCTCGCTTTATAGATGAAATAACTAACTGCGAACAAGTCACAGACAAAGAAGCCATTTCAGCTCTAAAGGAGGACTGAACATGAATACATTATTTTGGAGAGACGTTTGAAGCAAAAACCCTACCACGTATGATGAGTGGGTAGAGATGATGAGAATTGAGATTGTCGATGAGGAGATGATTGATCATCGAAATAGGGTGGCATAGGGACTCTCCCCACCTCGAAAGTAGATGGGGAGAGGACCCACGTTTCATTTGGTAAACCAATAATGGACCCAAATTGGGCATACTGTAGGCCCCACTTTAGGATAGGCACTGGCCATGGCAACTCTGAATGCTATACCTACATTAACTTTTGAAAATGTTGGGCCCGGTGAGAATGTTGGAGCGAGAACATCTAGGAGGCCCTCTAACCCTAGCAATAGGGGAAGGGGAGGAGGGCCTAGAAATAGGCTCGCTGAAGAGGTGCAACCTTACTATACTTTCCATCGATTCTATAGCCATGACACGATTGAATGCCGGGAGGTCCCCCATTCCCCTGAAGAAGCAATCCCACCAATAGGAGAGAAGGTCACCCTTAGCACGGTGCTGCAAGGCCAAACTTGCCTAGGAGAGGTGAGACGAGGTGGCATTCACCTCAACATGGCGTAAATGACGACCGGGATAGGCTTAGGGTTAGACAGCGACCCAGGAGGGATCATCCCGTCACAACTGATAACATGTCATCTGGGTGATTGATACGATTATTGGGAGACCACATGTGGGAAGCGAATCTCGAAATGCACAGAAGAATTACACAAGGAAAGTTAAGGACCCGCTTTTGGCCAGCTATATAGTGAACCAGCACCAAGGGGTAAGACCTGTAGAGGCCATCACATTCACTCACTAAGACGCGACAGTCGTACATTACCCTCATTACGACACATTAGTAGTAAGAGCCATGGTGGCAAGAAATAGACTGAAGCATATGCTTGTAGATAATGGCAGTTTGGTGAACATTTTGTTTGACTCCACCTCCAAGATGGTGGTAGGTCATGAACTCACCCTTATGACCGCTCTCTTAATGGGTTCATTGGGGTCAATATCATTCCAAGGGGAAGGATCACTTTGGCTATTGAAATGGTGGGGCCACCTCTTATGGCTAACTACTTCAGGGAGTTCTTGGTAGTCGATCACCGGTCCACATATCATAGAGTATTAGAGAGACCGGCCTTGAAGGAGTTGTAGGTCGTGACCTCCATCCATCATTTGTGTATGAAGTTTCCAACTGAATGGGGAATAGCCACTGTCTGGGGAGATTAGATGGAATCAAGAGAATGTTATCTGAACACTTTAAGAAAGGTTGAGCCCCAAGGAGTCAATATGGTAATCTTAGACACCGAAATGATCGATGCCCCAGAAGAAAGGTAGACCCCTGCACAAAGGGGAGATGTCGAGATGGCGCCTTGGAAAAATGTCTTCCTATGGAAGTGGCGTTGGACGAACTGGACCCCCGAATCATCGAGTTGGAGTCACAAACCACACAAATGGAGGAGCTAGAGAGTTTTCTTGTGGACTATCAAGACACCTCTAAAATTTTACGGGTAGGAAGGGACTTGAAAGATGAAGATAAAGAGGGGCTGAAGAACTTTATGCGGAGGAACCTTGCTGTCTTTACATGGAAACATGAGGCTATGGTAGGAATAGACCCGAAGGTTAGCTGCCACCTTAAGGGTTGATTCGAACCAAGCCCCGCATAGACACAAGAGAAGAGCATTCAATGTGGAGATGTACAAAGCCTTGAATGAGGAAGTCAAAAAGTTGATAAAAACGTTTTCATTAGGGAGGCCACTTATCTCAAGTGGATATCCAATCCTGTGTTGGTAAAGAAACAAATTGGTAAATGGAGAGTATGCATTGACTTCTCCAATCTCAATCAGGCTTGTTCAAAGGATAGTTTCTCACTACCTAGGATAGACTAGCTAGTAGAGTATATTGCAGGAGATGAGTTGCTGAGTTTCATGGACGCCTATTCTTGTTATAACCAAATCCCCATGCACCCTGCGGATGAGGACATCACGTCTTTAATCATGGATAGAGAATTGTATTGCTATAGGATGATGCCCTTTAGACTAAAAAATGCTGGAGCTACCTGCCAAAGGTTGGTGAACAAGATGTTCGCTGAGTATATTGGCAAAACGATGGAAGTCTACGTGGACGACATGTTGGTAAAAAGCCTCCGAGCAAAGGATCATATAAATCACTTGGATACTTCTTTCCAAATTCTAAAAAGATACAGGATGAGGTTGAATCCACTTAAGTGTGCATTCGGTGTGGCTTTCGGAAAGTTCCTTGGGTAAGTTGTGAATCAGCGATGAATTGAGGCAAATCCAGAAAAAATCAAGTCTTCAATCAAAACGAGATTGCCCCAAAAGCCAAAGAAGGTGCAAAGACTTCCTAGTAGGGTGGCAGCATTCAATTGATTAAAATTCTCAAGGGAGAAGAGGAACATATGGACATCGGAGTGTGATGAAGCATTCCGGCTCTAAGAATTCACCTCCGACAGCCCCCTTCTTATCCAAACCTAAGGCGGGCAAGCCTTTGTTGCTCTATTTACCTGTATCTGACGATAATGTCTGTTCGGTTCTGATAAAGGAAGAGGATACACACCAACTGCCCATTTATTACACAAACAATGCCTTATTACTGATAGAGGTACGTTATCGGACATGGAAAAGCTCGCCCTTGCCTTGGTCACTACGTCTCGAAAGTTAAGGCCATAATTTCAAGCTCATAGCATTAATGTACTAATGTTTTTCCCACTTAAGCAAGTTCTTCCGAAGCCAAGCACCTCAGGGAGGATGTTAAAATGGGCAGTTGAACTCAGTGAGTTCAATATAATGTATAAATAGAGGAGCTCGATTAAAGGTCAGGCTCTTACGACTTTGTTGCCGAGTATGCCAAAGCCCCTAAAATGGAAGTGAATATGGAGCCGGGTCATCCTCCCACATGGAATCTCTTCCTTGATGGATCATCGGGGAAAGCTGATTCGGGGGTCGGAATGGTGTTAGAAAGCCCTAAAGGTCATAGGTTGAATTACGCTGTGAAGGTTGGATTCAAGGCGTTAAACAATGCGGCTGGGTGTGAGACACTCCTAGCCGGCCTCTACTTGGCAATACAAATGCAAGTAAGGAGATTGCTAATCAATAGTAACTCCCAATTGGTGGTAGGCCAAATAATTCGCAAGTGAGGTGTTTATACTTCTTCATTCATTGAAGCGAGGCGTTTACACTAGTTCATTAGTTGAAGCGAGTTGTTTACACATGTTCATTAGTTGAAGCAGTTTTTAAACTTGTTCATTACTTAAAGCGAGTTGTTTACACTTGTTCACTGGTTGAAGCGAGTTGTTTGCACTTCTTCATTCCTTGAAGCGAGGTGTTTACGCTTGTTCATTAGTTGAAGCGAGATGTTTACACTTGTTCATTAGTTGAAGCGAGGCGTTTACGCTTCATTCATTGAAGCCATGTGTTTATAGTCAGTTCATCTGAGCTAAGCAATTACACATCTAAATAAAGAAAAGGTGACATTCATTACAATTTTAGAGGTCGAAGCCATTTAAAAGAAAAACAAAGAAAAAGGTAAAAAATGGCTAAAGATCTACAACTGCAATAGGCCACCCCCACATCCTCTTGGGGAGCTTCCTCCTCTTCAGCTGCGAGGTAGAGCCAAGCTCCAGTAGGCTCACCGAACTCCTCCTCTAGAAACTAATGTCCAATCAGGATGAACCTCCCTCAGGTGACCTAACATCTGATTGAAATTATCGACGTAGTTCTGCCCAGACATTTCACCTACCGTCTTCACTTCTGCCTTCAGAGATTCTATCTCCTCCTTTAGGGCCTCAGTTAGCATTCTCAGCTCAGCTCTTTATTTATTGGCCCTCGCCAACACCTCCGAGGCGATCCTTTGGTGTTCATTGGACTGATCGATTCGCTTGGTAAGTGCTGCCACTTAGAAGACTAACTCATGGAGTTTATTCTTCAATTGATTCACTTGAATCTCGGTAGCATCCAATTTCATCTCCGCCTCAGTCCTCTTCACCTCAGCCTTTTTTGCCCCTTCCTTAGCTTTTCTCGGTTCCTCTTCCCGCTTCTCAAAGGCCTCTAGCCTTTGGCTTAGTTCCTCATTTTTCTGGCGAATACTCTAGACTAGGTCCTCTACCGTAGTGCCAGTACTTAGCGCGCGAGCCACATAAGCATTATTGGCCGCTAATAGATCCTCGATTTCACAAGAGGCGACGTGAGTTTGCCATTCTTCAATCCAAAATTTATTGTGAGTTCGAGCGACGAAGGTGGTTTTAGGAGGCAACATTTCCTGAATAGCCTCGAAGATTTCATCTTCCTTGCTCCCAAGGAAGTCAGACGCTTTGCTACGAGGAGGGAGATTCGTAGGATTCTTCATCCTTTTTCTTAGTGGGTCCGTTGGTTGGTCGGCGAGATCAGACGGGGAGATTCTCGTTACCACCACGCCAGCCGAACCTCAGGAATCATGGCTTTAACCACCTATGTAGGAATAAGAGGGATTAGAGGTGGTTCGACCACTGTTGTAACTGAAGACGACGCCCTGGGATGGGCTTGCCCTTCTCCTTTTTACTAGTGAAGTGTCATCCTCCACTTCATCCTCCTCTAAAGGTGATTGCCTTTTACTTAGCTGGTTCTATTTTTTCTCTTGCTTCTTGTACATAGACGAATGGTCTTTTAAGGCATTCGCCTAGGCGGCACTGCACCGGATTGTGGCAAAATCCGGCCTCAATGTTTTCGTTTTCAAGAAATTGTGTGAAAGAAGAGAAAAGAGTTAGTACATTCAAGTAGGGTATTAAACTAGGCTTGACCTGAGCTTTCGGCTCGAGCCTTAACAGGCCGAGTTGAGTCCGCTCGTGTTTTTTTTTTAAATTCGTTATAAGTCTACAATTTTTTATAATGTATTTAAAATTTGTGCAATTTATATGTATTATAAATAATAATTAAATATTAATACATCTAAAAAATACATCTAAACTTAAAAAAAAAAAAAGCTTGGCTTGGCCCGTGACACGGGCCGGAGATGAGCCCGGGCTAGTTGGGCTCGAGCCGACGTCCTAAAATTGGGCTCAGCTCGAGCCTCGGCTAGATGCCATCACGCTACAAGTTGGCCCGGCTTGGGCTTTTTACGGGCCGACCCCCGGCCGCCCTAATCGTCGAGTTTTTTTTGACATCGCTAGTTTACAAGAACTCATTTTAAAAAAATCAAGCTGTTAGGGACAAGAACTTACTGGCAAAAGATTGGGTGGTTAGAATAGTAAGAGAACCCATGGGGTCGTTTTCCATGGTGTCTCACCTCCTGATACCCAAAACCATGACTTCATCCACTCCTTCACCGAGGAGATGCATCTATCACGAAGAGGGAGTGAGACCCCCAGGGAGTAAGATAGTACCACCCTTACTCTTATCACCTCCAGCTACGCTTTTGGGAAAGTACAGGGAATGAAAGATGCTAAAGAGCATGTTAATGCCTAGGTTAGCATGACGACATAGCTTCCACAACCCAACAATTTGTGCCCAATAGTTCGGATGGAATTGGGTCGAAGCTAGCCTAGAAGAGAGCAAGACAAACCTAAAAAAGGGGTGGAAAGGGAGCCTAAGACCCGCTTTTAACAGATTTTCGCTTATGGCTACGGAGCCCGGCATCGAATATGAGGCTCATGAGGGTCGGGAAAAATGAGGTCTATGCTATCAGGAATCCTAAGGACTTGAGGGACTATTGTTACGGGTTTTTCCAAGACATATCTCTCGTCATCACCACATCAAGTGATGAACTGAATACGACCGTCACGTGAAGGATGAACTGGATTCATCCTCCAGGTGGGACGAACTCAGTTCGTCCTCCACCACGTATCGGACGAACTGATTTCGCCTCCTCCACATGTCAGCGAACTAATTTCATCTTGCCACACGGTAGACAAACTGATTTCATCTGCCACCTCGGCTATTGCAAAGGCCTGCACTCTGCATCACTTCATCTCAACCGAAACTAAGTTCGAAGTGATAACATCCAAAACACGATTATCACTCCTGCTGCAACCGCTCCACTTCAACCCTGTGTACTAGAAGATCTTTTATGGAAAGATCTCAAGAACCAAATCATTAGGACTGATTGATGAGACATATGGCAGACTCCAAAATGTCAAGTCATGCCTTACAATGTCAGGGAGCATTAAATGAACCACTTACCTATGGATTGACGGATTGACACCTAGGAGAGGATGGTTCGCCCTAGATTCAAGACCACGTGTTCCACATCTAATGGTTAGAAGCACTATACATACCCACACTTGCACTAGAGGAAGGGTTGGTCCCTGAAAGGAGAGAAAAAAGGAGACACTTTTGCATTATGTGTACACATACGTCACCGTTAATACAAAACCACGTTTCGATGACCACCACCGGACTTCCTAGTTCTATTCTATCAACTCACTAAGTTGACCTTCAGAGTGCTCGTGGTAGCTTCCACCCCCATCGAAAAAGGCCACGAGTGACTAACGGTGTGTTACTCCATGCACGAAGGAGCCCATATGGAGGTATTCTGTTTGCCATGTATTTGGGTCATTTTTCGGGATCAACAATAGTAAATCCTTTTTGTTAGGGATTGGATATCTTACCCACCTCAAAGCTTTATTTAGAGGCTTGTAATTGATGACTAATCTTGGCGCTCCTCTTTCCTTTTCTGTTGCATTGTTTACATAAAAGAGCAGTACAACTCCAAGGACTGAGGCTGGGTCGGATTAATCCCTTCTCCAAGAGAGATGTTATCTCCTTTGTACAATATTCTAACACTTCTTTGTTCATTTGGACTGGTTGTGCTTTGGTTGGAATGTTCTTTTCATCAAAATCCTTTTCATATGGTAATGACACCACATTTTTTTCCTTTCCCAAAAAGCATTAGGAATTTCGCTACACACCAGAAATGAATTTTTCTTCTAAAAATTTTATTTTACTTAGTTTAACCAGATTTTCTTGTATCTGGGAAATCTTTACTTCTTTTAGAAAATTTATTTGGTTTCTTTTTCGCTCTAAAGTATTTATCTTCTTAATTATTGGTCTAGAAATAAATTTAAAGAGAATTTTACTACAATTGAAAGTAGTTGAAATGCCTTCTTCATCAATTGTTATTGGTTTTATCATATTTAAGAATGGGGTTCCAAGGATTAAATCCCGAGAGAGGTTTTTAACCATAATGAAATATGTTTTTAAACATTAACCATCATTACATACAATAGCATTAGAATGTAATTCACTTTCATGCTTGATCCATCAGCAGTGGTACGATTTTGAGTAGTTTTCTCAAAATACTTAACATGAATTATTCCTTCTCTAAGACAATTCAAATTTGCTCCACTAACTGCTCCACTAACAACTATGTAGAAGATTCAAATGTGAAAAATTTATTAATAACTAGGGTGATTTCGACATACCACCTCTGTATAATAACTTTTTTGAATATTTCCTAGAAAGGCATTTTCTTCTTCCCTGGATTCTTCCTTAATAACTTCTTTTCCTTTGAGACTGACCATTGAATTACATTCTCTTGAAGTTTCTATTTGATGGACTCTCCAATCAAGGTGTTTAACCTTCTCTTCATCAAGCACTTCTACTTTATTATGCAAGCTGTTAATTTCAATTTTAAGTTTCTTAATCTCTCTATTTAAGTCATTTATAGTTAAGTGTTTTTCCTTAGGAGCTTCTATGCTATCAACATTTCGATAGGTTTACTATGAGAGTTAAAATTTTAAATTTTTGAAGAAGAATATTCCTTCTTTTTGATAAATTTTTCAGTTAAACTCTTCTTGGTATAGTCATCAGAAATCTGATCGATTATATCGAGAAAAGGACTAGTTGTTCTTCAAATAAAACATTTATCTGAATTCTGTTCATATACATGATTGCTTTTAATGAAGCATTGTTACATGAGCAACCTTCTTTTTTCACCAAAGCTCTTCGACATGATTTCGGCTTTCTTCGGGTACGTATATCAAGTTTTCCTATGAGCTCCAAGGTTCATCCTTTGAGGATCACAACATAAAACTTTTTCGATTACTCTTTTAGAGTGAGGCGCACGCATGATCATTCAAATGAAAGTTTGAACTTTCTTTTCTTTTTTTTTGCTTTGAAGTTTGATTCGAGCTCGATTTGTTTAGTTTTATAAAATTATTTTCGCGTAAATTATGTTTTCTTTTGTTTGTATAATAAGGCTTTATCATTGTACAAAAAATTAACAATTGATCTTTTGAGAATTCACTTTTAATCTTATTATTAATTGAAGTATCCCAAACTTGTCAAAGATTTCCATTTTTGTGGCTTTCAACCCTAAAATGTTGTCTTCTTGATTCAAGAAATCTTTGGGTCAAAGTTCTTCAATATGATTTCAGCTTTCTTCAAGTACGTATATCAAGTTTTTCTGTGAATTCCAAGGTTCATCATTCAATGATCACATAAAAAATTTTTGGCTTACTCTCTTAGAGTAAGGACTTACCTTGCGCACGCTTGGTTATTCGAATGGAAGTAGGAATTTTTTTTTCTTTTTCAGTTTGATTCAAACACTATTTGTTTAGTTTTATCTAACTATTTTTCTTTCAATTTATGTTTTCTTTTGTTTGTGTACATAAAGCTTTACTATTTTAGAGTGAGAACTGGTAAATGCGCACGTACGGTCATTCGGATGGAATTCAGAATTTTGTTTTCCAGTTTGATTCGAGCTCTATTTGTTTAGTTTTATTTAATTATTTTTCGGGTAAATTTTATTTTCTTTTGTTTATATAAATAAGGCTTTATCATTGTATGAAAATTAACAGTTGATTTTATGAGAATTCACTTTCAATCTAGTTCTTCATTGAACTATCCCAAAACTGTCCAAGATTTTCATTTTCATGGCCATCAACCCTGAAACATTGGTTCTTCATTCAAGAAATTCTTGGGTCAAATTTTTCAATATGATCTCAACTTTCTTTGGGTACATACTCAAGTTTTACTGTGAGTTCCAAGGTTCATCATTCGAGTATCACATCATAGAACTTTTTGGCTTACTCTTTTAGAATGGGTACTTACCACGTGCACACATTTTTATTCGGATGGAAGTCGAAATTTTGTTTTTCAGTTTGATTTGAACTTTATTTGTTTAGTTTTATCTAATTATTTTTCATGTAATTTGTGTTTTCTTTTGTTTGTACAGTAAGGCTTTATTATTGCACGAAAAATTAAACATTGATTTTGTGAAGATTCACTTTCAATCTCGTTCTTCATCGAACTATTCCAAATTTGTCGAAGAATTTTATTTTTGTGGCATTCAAACCTTAAAACAATGATTCTTGATTCAAGAAATTATTAGATCAAAATTCTTCGATATGATTTCAGCTTTCTTCGGGTACGTACATGAAGTGCTTTTGTGAGTTACAATGTTCATCCTTCAAGGTTCAAATCATAAAACGTTTTGGCTTTCTATTTTAGAGTAAGAACTTACCATGTGGACGCATGGTTATTCTGATGGAAGTCAGAATTTTATTTTTTCTATTTGATTCTTGCTCTATTTGTTTAGTTTTTATTTAATTATTTTTAACATAAATTATGTTTTCTTTTGTTTTGCATTGTAGGAAAATTAACAATTGATTTTGTGCGAATTCACTTTCAATCTTGTTCTTCATTGAACTACTCCAAAACTGTCGAAGATTTTCATTTTTGTGGAGTTCAACTCTAAAGCATTGATTTTTGATTCAAGAAATTATTGGATCAAACTTTTTGATTTGATTTCAGCTCTTTTCGGATACATATATCAAGTTTTGCTTTGAGTTCCAAGGTTCGTCCTTCGAGGTTCACATCATAAAAGATTTTGGTCTTTTAGAGTGGGGACTTAACATACACATGCATGGTTCTTCAGATGGAAGTCGGAATCTCATTTTTCAGTTGGATTTGAGCTTTATTTGTTTAGTTTTATCTAATTGTTTTTCGCGCAAGTTATTTTTCTTTTATTTGTCTAAATAATGCATTGTCGTTGTACCAGAAATTAACCATTGATTTTTTTGAAGATTCACTTTCAATCTTATTCTTCGTTGAACAATTCCAAACTTGTCAAAGGTTTCCATATTTGTGGCATTGAAGAAATCATTGGGTCAAAATTCATGATTTCAGCTTTTTTCGAGGATCTATATCAAGTCCTGTTGTGAGTTCCAAGGTTCATAGGTTCACATCGTAAAACGTTTTGGCTATTTTAGAGTGCCGACCTACCATGTTTTATATAAGGCTTTATCATTGTACCAACTATCACCCATTGATTATGTGTGGATTCACTGAAAATCTTGTTCACCATTGAACTATGCCCAACTTGTTAAAGATTTCCATTTTGTGGCATTCAACACTAAAACATGGATTCCTGATTCAATAAATCATTGAGTCAAAGTTCTTCGATACGATTTCAGCCTTTTTTGGGTACGCATATCAAGTTTTGCTATGAGTTCCAAGGTTCATCCTTCGATGTTCAAATCTTAAAACTTTTTGGTCCTTTAGAGTGGGGACTTACCTTGCAAACACATGATTATTCGGATGCAAGTCAGAATCTCATTTCGCAATTGGATTCGAGCTCTATTTGTTTAGTTTTATCTAATTTTTTTCGTGTAAGTTATGTTTTCCTTTTATTTGTCTAAATAATGCGTTATCGTTGTACCAAAAAATTAACCATTGATTTTTTGATGACTTTCAATCTTGTTTTTCATTGAACTATTCCAAACTTGTCAAGGGTTTTCATTTTTGTGGCGTTCAAACCTAAAACCATTATTTTTTATTCAAGAAATCATTGGGTCAAAATTCTTAGACATGATTTCAACCTTTTTCGGGTACGTATATCAAGTCCTGTTGGGAGTTCCAAGGTTCACATCGTAAAACTTTTTGGATTACTATTTTATGGTGAGGACTTACCATGAGCACAATTGATTATTTTGGATGGAAGTCAAAATTTTGTTTTTCAGTTTAATTCTAGCTCTATTTGTTTAGTTTTATTTAATTATTTTTTACATAAATTTTGATTTCTTTTGTTTGTAAAATAAGGCTTTATCATTTGAAGAAAATTAACAATTATTGATTTTGTGAAAATTCACTTTCAATCTAGTCCTTCATTATCGTTGTACCAAAAATTAACCATTGAATTTTTGAAGACTCACTTTCAATCTTGTTTTTTATTAAACTATTCCAAACATGTCGAAGGTTTCCATTTTTATGACATTCAACCCTAAAACCATTATTCTTGATTAACGAATTCATTGTGCCAAAATTCTTAGACATGATTTCCGAGTTTTTCGGTTATGTATATCAAGTCTTGTTGTGAGTTCCAATGTTCACATCATAAACCTTTTTGCTTTACTATTTTAGAGTGAGGATTTGCCATTCGCATGCATGGTTATTCAGATGGAAATTGGAATTTGTTTTTCAGTTTGATTCGAGCTCAATTTGTTTAGTTTTGCGTAACTATTTTTTGCGTAAATTATGTTTTCTTTTGTTTACACACTAAGGCTTTTTCATTGTAGGAAGAATTAACAATTGATTTTCTATGAATTCACTTTCACTCTTGTTCTTCATTGAAGTATCCCAAACTTGTCAAAGATTTTCATTTTTATGGGTATCAACCCAAAAACTTTGATTCTTGATTCAAGAAAACATTGGGTCAAAGTTTTTCAATATGATTTCAGTTTATTCCAGGTACGTATATCAAGTTTTACTATGATGTCCAAGGTTCATCATTTGACGATCACATAAAAACTTTTCGGCTTACTCTTTAGATTGGGGACTTACCATGCTCAAGAATGTTTATTTGGATCGTAGTCGGAATTTGGGTTTTCAGTTTGATTCTAGCTCTATTTGTTTAGTTTTATCTAATTATTTTTCGCGTGAATTATGTATTCTTTGGTTTGTATAGTGAAGCTTTTGTCATTGTACGAAGAATTAACAATTGATATTTGTGAGAATTCACTTTCACTCGTGTTCTTCGTTGAACTATCCCAAACTTGTCAAAGATTTTCAATTTTGTTGCATTCAACCTTAAAACATTAATTATTGATTCAAGAAATCATAGGGTCAAAGTTCTTTGTTATGATTTCGCTTTCTTCGGGTATGTATAACAAGTTTTTGTGTGAGTTCCAAGGTCCATCCTTCCGGGATCATGTCATGAAACCTTTTGGCTTACTCTTTTAGAATGAGAACTTACTATTCACACAAATGGTTATTTAGATGAAAGTCGAAGTTTTGTTTTTCAGTTTGATTCAAGCTCTATTTGTTATTTAACTAATTATTTTCCGGATAAGCTATGTTTTCTTTTGTTTGTATAATGAGGCATTATCATTGTACGAAATATTAACAATTGATATTGTGAGAATTCACTNGTCATGAAACCTTTTGGCTTACTCTTTTAGAATGAGAACTTACTATTCACACAAATGGTTATTTAGATGAAAGTCGAAGTTTTGTTTTTCAGTTTGATTCAAGCTCTATTTGTTATTTAACTAATTATTTTCCGGATAAGCTATGTTTTCTTTTGTTTGTATAATGAGGCATTATCATTGTACGAAATATTAACAATTGATATTGTGAGAATTCACTTTCAATCTTATTATTCATTGAACTATCCCAAACTTGTCAAAGATATCCATTTTTATGGCTTTCAACCCTAAAACATTGTTTCTTAATTCAAGAAATCATTGGGTCAAAGTTTGTCAATATGATTTCAAATTTTTTCGGGTACGTATATCAAGTTCTGCAGTTAGCTCCAAGGCTCATCATTGGGCGATCACGTAAAAACTTTTAGGCTTACCCTTTTTGAGTGAGGACTTACCGTGCGCACACTTGGTTATTCGGATGGAAGTCAAAATTTTGATTTTTAGTTTAATTCGAGCACTATTTGTTTAGTTTTATCTTATTGTTTTTTGCAAGTTATGTTTTCTTTTGTTTGTCTATATAAGGCTTTTATCACTGTACCAACAATTAACCATTGATTTTTTTAAGATTCACTTTCAATCTTGTTCTTCATTGAAACTATTCCAAACAAGTCAATGATTTCTGTTTTTATGGTGATCAACCCTAAAACCTTAATTCTTGATTCAAGAAATCATTTGGTCAAAATTCTTCAATATTATTTCAGAGTTCTTCGGATACGTATATCAAGTTTTGCTATGAGTTCCAAAGTTCATCTTTCTAGGATCCATAAAACATTTTGGCTTACTCATTTGGATTAAGGACTTGACATGCACACACATGTTGATTCGGATGGGAGTCAGAATTTTGTTTTCAGTTTAATTCAAGCTCTATTCGTTTAGTTTTATCTAATTGTTTTTCACGTAAATTATGTTTTCTTTTGTTAGTATACTATATAAGTCGTTCTCATTGCACTAACAATTAACCATTGATTTTGTGAAGATTCACTTTCAATTTTGTTATTCATTGAGCTGTTCCAAACTTGTCAAAGATTTCCATTTTTGTGGCATTCAACCCAAAATCCTTGATTCTTCATTCAAGAAATCATTGGGTAAGAATACCTTGATATGTTTTCAGCTTTCTTCGGGAATGTATATTAGTCTTGTTGTGAGTTACAAGGTTCACATCATAAAACTTTTTGGTTTAATATTTTTGAGTGAGGATTTACCACTCGCACGGATGGTTATTCAGACGGAAATCGAAATTTTGTTTTTCAATTTGATTCGAGCTCAATTTGTTTAGTTTCATGAAACTATTTTTAGCGTAAATTTTTTTTTTCTTTTTTTGTATACTAAGGCTTTTTCATTGTACGAAAAATTAACAATTGATTTTGTGAGAGTTCCCTTTCAACCTTGTTCTTCATTGATGTATCCCAAACTTGTCCAAGATTTTCGTTTTTGTGGTGTTCAATCCTAAAACATTGATTCCTGATTGGAAAAAATTATTGGGTCAATGTTCTTCGATATGATTTGAGCTTTATTTAGGGTACTTATATCAAGTTTTGCTATGAGCTCCAAGGTTCATCCAAAGAATCATGTCATAATACCTTTCGGCTTACTCTTGTAGAGTGAGGACTTACCCATGGGCATGCATGGCTATTTAGATGAAAGTTGGAATTTTGTTTTTCAGTTTGATTCAAGTTCTATTTGTTTAGTTTTATCTATTTTTTTCACATAATTTATGTTTTCTTTTGTTTGTATATTATTAAGGCTTTATCATTGTACTGAAAATCAACAATTGATTTTGAGAGAATTCACTTTCAACCTTGCTTTTCATTGAACTATCCCAAAGCTTTCAAAGATTTTCATTTTTGTGGTGTTCAACCCAAAAACCTTGATTCAAGAAATTATTGGATCAAAATTCTTCGATATGATTTCAGCTTTCTTCGGGTATGTATATCAAAGTTTAGGTGTGAGTTCCAAGGTTCATCCTTTGAAGATCACATCATAAAACTTTTAGGCTTACCCTTTTAGAGTGAGGACTTGCCAGTCGTATGCGTGGTTATTCGGATGGAAATCGGAATTTTGTTTTTCACTTCGATTCGCGCTCAATTTGTTTAGTTTTATGTAATTATTTTTCGCATAAAGTGTGTTTTCTTTTGTATGTGTAATAAGGCTCTAACATTATACGAAAAATTGAGAATTGGTTTGTGAGAATTCCCTTTCAGTCTTGTTCATTTTTGTGGCATTCAACCTTAAACCATTGATTATTGATTTAAAAAAATTATTGGGTCTAAGTTATTCGATATGATTTCAGCTTTCTTTGGGTGTACGTATATAAAGTTTTGTCGTGAGTTGCAAATCACATCAAATAATTTCTTGTCCCACTCTTTTAGTGTGGGGACTCACCACACACGCATTGTTATTCGGATGGAAGTCGAATTTTTGAATTTCTGTTTAATTCGAGCTCTATTCGTTTAGTTTTATTTAATTTTTCTTCGCGTAAATTATGTCTTCTCTTGTTTAAATCTAAAGGCTTTATAATTGTGTAAAAAATTAACAATTGATTTTGTGAGAAATCACTTTCAATCTTGTTCTTCATTGAACTATTCCAAACTTATCAAAGACTTCCATTTTTGTGGCTTTCAACCCTAAAATATTGATTCTTGATTCAAGAAATCATTGGGTCAAAGCTTTTCAATATAATTTCAGCTTTCTTTGGGTACGTATATCAAGTTTTGCTGTGAGTTACAAAGTTCATACCATACACATGCTCAAGGTTATTCATGTAGAAGTTAAAATTTTGTTTTTTCAGTTTGATTTGAGCACTACTTGATCAGTTTAATCTAATTGTTTTTCGTGCAAGTTATGTTTTCCTTTGTTTATCTGTATGAGGCTTTATTATCGTACCAACAATTAACCATTGATTTTGTTATGATTCACTTTCAATCTTGTTTTCATTGAACTATTCCAAACGCGTTGAGGATTTCCATTTTTATGGCATTCAACCCCAAAACCTTGATTAATGATTCAAGAAATTATCTGGTCAAAGTTGTTCGACATGAATTCGGCTTTCTTTGGGTATGTATATCAAGTTTTGCTGTGAGTTCCAAGGTGAATCCTTCGAGGTATCACATCATAAAACTTTTAGACTTGCACTTTTAGATTGAGGACTTCCCAGTGGTAATCATGGTTATTCGGATGGATGTCGGAATTTTGTTTTTCAGTTTAATTTGAGCTCTATTCGTTTAGTTTTATCTAATTATTCTTTGCGTAAATTATGTATTTTTTGTTTGTCTACTGTACAAGATTTTATCATTGTACCAACAATTTACCATTGAATTTTGTGAAGATTCGCTTTTCAATCTTGTTCTTCATTGAAACTATTCCAAATATGTCAAAGATTTCTATTTTTATGGCATTCAACCCTAAAACCTTGATTCTTGATTCAAGAAATGATTCGGTCAAAATTCTTCGATATGATTTTAGCTTTCTTCGGATAGGTATTTCAAGCCCTTTTGTGAGTTCCAAAGTTCATCGTTCATTGTTCACGTCGTAAAACTTTTTGGCTTACCATTTTAAAGTGAGAACTTTCCAAGTGCACACATGGTTATTCGGATGGAAGTTAGAATTTTGTTTTTCAGTTCGATTCGAGCTTTATTTGTTTAGTTTTATATTTTTTTCGCATAAATTATGTTTTCTTTTGTTTGTGTAATAAGGCTTTATCATTGTTGGAAAATTAACGTTTGATTTTGGGAGAATACACTTGCAATCTTGTTCTTCATTGAACTAACCCAAAATTCACAAAGATTTCCATTTTTTACGGCTTTCAGCCTAAACCATTGATTCTTATTTCAAGAAATCATTGGGTCAAAGTTCATTGATATGATTTCAGCTTTCTTCAGGTATGTATATCAAGTTCTGCTGTGAGTTCCAAGGCATTGGATGATCACATAAAACTTTTTGGTTTACTCTTTTATAGTGAGGACATACCACGTACATGCTTGGTTATTCGGATGGAAGTCAAAAATTTGTTTTTCAGTCTGGTTCGAGCACTACTTTAGTTTTATCAAATTGTTATTGATCAAGTTATGTTTTCTTTTGTTTTTCTGAATGATGCTTTATCATACCAACAATTAACCATTGATTTTGTTAAGATTCACTTTCAACCTTGTACATTGAACTATTCCAATCATGTTAACTATTTCCATTTTTGTGGCGTTCAACCCAAAAATCTTGATCCTTGATTCAAGAGATTTTGGGTTAAAGTACTTCGACATGATTTCAGCTTTTTTCGGGTATGAAATGAAATGAAGTGGATTTCAACCCAAAAAATTCTCTTTTTAATTTAAGGAAAATGAAATGAAGTCGATTTTTAATTAAATTCTCACCCTTGCTCCTTTAACTTTATTAAATTAACAAAATAAGGGAACAACATAAATCCCCAATTAGAACTTAAAACTCTATCTTGCCTATAATTCCATCCTTCTAAAAAATAACGCGTATGCAGATCCAATCTTAAAAATGTTTACTATCCAGAAAATAAATTTACGCAGTCTGGTCCAATCTTTGAAAAACATTAAATTACATCCAACTTTATTAAAAAAA